>JBAMJV010006250.1:0-71072 GCA_037951105.1 Echinarachnius parma | reverse complement strand
CACTATTTGTGTTACTTTGTCAAATTGGTCCAGTACCCACTAAACCCATCACTTACTCACACTGCCCCGGGCCCCGCCCCCCCCCCCCCCCCCCCTTGCTCATTGCCTGCATGCTGCCCATTGTTATGATGAATCTGTATACTGTACGTATGTTTAGTGACTGGTGCTGAACTTGACGAAATGCTGACTAAACTGTTAATAGTACACTGATAAACTCCTATAACTTTTAATTGTTTCCATATAAGTTATTATAACCATGTTTTTTTTTTACACTTGGACATATACAAAAAATAAAGAGTTACAAAATACAACATTCAAATATCTCACTCAAAGATCTGGTGACGGGTAATTTGCTAGTACTTTTAAAATAAGCGAATTGGTTTAAAGGCACTTGGTAACATTGTCCAAATCCTCAAAATCCAGTTAGAATTCTAGTGTTTTCCTCATACCTTGTTGTAAACGTATTAACAATAAACGCATGGGACAGGTTTTCGGTTTTTCAAATTTCCCTTTCGTTCGAAAGATATTTACGATTGAAAGTGTTCAGATGTTAATTACTCACAGGACTGCGAAAAACCGTGTACAAAGTGAGTGCAATGATTTAGTATATTTCACTTTGAGTTTTTGCTTATTACTCGGCCATATAACGTCCCATTTAAAGGGGATAGTTGAGTTCTGGTAAAGAGAGTACAGTTTTGGTCAAACTGAATTTCAGTAAGCAAAACTTGCACCATTACATACAAACTAACAGTTATAACTCCACCATGCTCGAAAGGAATACAACATTACAAATGACAAAGCCTGCTATCATTCCAAAAACAGCCGTTAAAACTCAGAGGGCGCTCTCTAAACACTCATCGGTTTTAGCCATTTGAAATAAAAAAAAATATTGTGCATTTAATGTTTTTGTTGAAAACAGTGATTAGATAGAGATAATCAACAACTAGCCTATCTAAAAACCTCTTTTGTACATTTAAAAAAAAAGGAAGCATTTTTAAACATTTTTAACGGCTGGTTCAAAATTGTTGAATATTTGTGGGCCCCACATTGATTACAAACGGTTATGTTTATGGATAGTTCAGCCATTTCTGAACCGATTTAGATCAAATAAAGTTTATTCTGTCATTAAAATTATATGCTCTTTCGAATTTGACACTCAGTTTTTCATTATCTCACAACAAACTTATTTTGTGTAGCGCCAAAACTCAACTACCCCTTTAACTTGAAATTGTCACACAACACCCAGTTGACATATCATATAACGCAACCTTTTGCACATGTCAACAAATTTAGTGGATCCCTTTAAAATTATATATAGAAAAGTTTGTGTGAATATGTGTGTGTGTGTGTGTGTGTGTGTGTGTGTGTGTGTTTGTGTTTGTGTGTGTGTGTGGATGTGTGTGTATGTTTGCGTATGAGTGTTTTTTCTTAGTATACACGTAGCGATATACAAGCACTGTACTATACATTGCGTGGATGCAGAGTAACCTACATGCATGGTGCGGTGGCATTGAAGTGTACCACTAACGACTTCAATGTGCGTTGGCTATATAGCGCCTGGGCATTATGTGTACATCAAAGTGCGAGCGCTCGCTCGGGAGTATTGTATGCATGCCCGAAACGATATTATAACACGGCTCTGGTAAATTCAGTAACGTGATTGGTTAAATCCTGTCACGTGACTATTCATTAAATTTCAACAAACATGCACGACCGTGCAAAACAGGGTGCAACCCCATGCATTACTCGTTTTCGTTGCGCAACTTTTTGCACGGCTATGACGTCACAATGCTTGTTTACATAGTTCTATCGGAGACAAACTTGCGAAAGTGATTAAAAAAAAGATGGAAAAAGCTTCGTTTTGTAAATTATCGGTATTGTAGTAAATCAATCTTAGCAGTTTCGTAAATTATATGGTATGTGGTTTGATATTGGTAAGTTTTTGAATGGAAATGCATAAAATGCTTTGATAATTCTCATTTTACGGGAATTTTTTTCGGCAATTTCTGGTGGACTGCGTTTGATCTGCTGAGCTGCACATTCAGTGAAGCGAGTGCAGGTAGTCGGATGGTGAATTTTGTAAATTCATATTCACACTCTAGAGGGTAGATAGACTGGGTTTGTGGCATGGCAAGTCTGTTTTTAAAAATCCAGCAAAATAAACGATTCCGTGGTTGAGCTCGTGTTATAAAACAAATAATACACGGTCTCAATTATCGTGCATCATGTAAATGCATCGCGCTCTCGGCTCTGTTAGCTGTGCGTTGCGCACTCGGCTACGCCTCGTGCGCAACGCACAGCTAACAGAGCCTCGCGTGCGATGCATTTACACAATGCACTCTAGACAGTGTATTATTTGTATACTAACTATCGCATGGGCAATGCGATAAATCGCACATACTACCATATAACGTACGCGTATTGATTGAGCGGTCGTGCAAACAAAAGTCGCGCGCGCGAACCACAAAATAGTTGGTGTTCCGTCGGACGTAGTAGTTAATTGCATTGTTCTCAAATTACAGAAACATATCAGAACCCATGAGAGTATGATTGGTATTCAATTATAGTACCAAAACAAGTAAGCATTGGTTTTATAATGCCCGGTGGTCCCGTTTAAATGCGCAAAAAGTGACAGGCGAGAGCCAAGTACCCGGATGGATTAAAGCAACAACATTTTCTGAAATGATTGATACTGACAATTTGAATTGCCGCAACTTGAATAATCAACATGGAAACCAGTGCTGAATAGACCACGCCCCCTTTCACACGAAATCAAACTGGAATAAAAAAAAAAGACTTATTTACAAATGATGCAAACATTGTAGACAACAAGATGTGTTTACCTATGATGAATCCACTGTAAATGGAAGGGGAAAATGCTGCCTGGTCGGCAAACATGAATTTGAAGTAAATATCAATCAAGTAATGTTTCCTAGCTACATAAATGTACCTAGCAACCAATGTATACTTATGTATACGCTTGATTCTTCATTTTATGTTACATGCCTCTTGGGGAAATAATATATTCCATGGTAGTGCAATAGCTTGGTAAATAGTCAGGTAAAACCCAGATATTTCTCTGAACAAGTCACAATTTTCAAGATAGGTCAAAAAATGTGTGAGGAATAACACACTATAAGTCCCCTATAATCTTCTTTGAGTGTTTGGCAGAATCCAAGATGGCGTTCAAAATGGCCGACATTTTAAATTTTCTTCAACATGTTCCCTTTAGACAAGTTGGAAAGTTAATACAAAATGTCTAAATATATATTTTCAGATACGAGCAATCTTTAAAAACGATTGTATGAAGGTTTCAAGTTCTAGGAAAAGCCTGATCCAACGTGGCTGCCATTATACAATTCAAAATGGACACCGTTGTAAAGTGAAAATTCCATAATTTTGCCTCTAGACGGGTTAGAATATTCAAATAAGTGTCTAAATATATGTGTCAGGGTACAATGAAATCATTTTGAAGTATACCAATATGTTTCGAGTCAAGGAAGTATCCTAATCTAAGATGGCAGCCATAACAGTTTTCAAAATGGCCGTCGTATGGTGTTCAAAATGGCCGCCGTAACATCATACTTGGTAAAAATTCGCTTCTAGACAAGATATAAAGTTGAAATAAATGTCTAAACATATGTTTCCATGTACAAGAAAATCATAAACGTATGTACTATAATGTTTCAAGTCGAGGGCGTATCCTAATTCAATATGAATAAGAATAAGAATCTCCACTGAAATCAGCACTTAATAGACCACACCCACTTTCACGAGGAAAACAAATGGAATTTAACAAAAAACACCTATTTACAAATGATACAATCATTGTAGATTTAAATATATGTTTTTCCTATGATGGAATTACTGAAAATGGAAAAGCAAAATGGTGTCTGGCCGTCAAACATGACTTTGAAGTAAAAGTAAATCAAGTAGTGTTTCGTAGCACAAAGATTTTCCCTGGCAACCATTGCATATTTCTGTACAAGCTTGATTTTTCATTTTCTGAGGGGATTCCTTTCTCAAAACTAAATAAAAAATGGCTCTGGATCACTCATGTTTATAAAATGATGAACTTTATTTCATTAAAAGGGATAGTTGAGTTTTGGTATAGAGCGGGCGCTACACAAAATAATTTTGTTGTGAGATAATAAAAAACTGAGTGTCAAATTCGAAAGAGCATACATTTTTAATGACAGAATAAACTTTATTTTATCAAAGTCGGTTCAGAAATGGCTGAAAATATCCATAAACATAGCCATTTGAAATAAATGTGGGGCCCCACAATTATTGAATAATTTTGAACCAGCCGTTAACATTTTTAAAGAATGTTTCCTCTTTTAAAAAATTTACAAAATAGGTTTCCATATTGTTGTTGATTATCTCTTGATCTAATAATCACTATTTCAACAAAACATCACATGCACAATATTTGATTTAAAATGGTTAAAAACTATGAGTGTATAAAGAGCACCGACGGCTCTTTTTGAATGATAACAGGCTTTTTATCGAAACAAGAAAATAACCATTTCTACCATATGTGATATATGTTTTTTTTTTACTTAGTCTTTTGTAATGTTTTATTCATTTTTAGCATGGTGGAGTTATGAATATTAGTTTGTAATGTAATGGTGCAGGTTTTGCTTACTAAAATTCAGTTTGACAAAAACTGTACTCTCTTTACCAGAACTCAACTATCCCTTTAAGTTATCGAAACAAGAAAATAACGATTTCTACCATATGTGATATATGTTTGTTCGTCTATGCCTACCCAAACATCAAATTTCAAAAATTGTGATAAGGCCACTTTACTATACCATTTGGCTGAATAAAGCTATAAGACTTGTTTAGGTTGCTGTATGGGATGTTTTCATAATATGCTGTCTTATATACTATATAGGGCTATGTCCAAGGGTTGGGTGTAGATGTTTTATTTTATTTTGCAGTGTATAATGTTTGTATTGTGTCCGTGTTCTCCTTTCTTTGTCATGTAAAGTTCTTTCTTGTCCCATCTTCGTCTCTGTTGGCATCTCTATTTTCCTTTTTCTAGTTCCTTTTTGTAGTCTCGAAATTGTTAATTTTAACTATTCTTTATTCCCAACTATTATTTGAGGGGTCAAAAATTGTACAAACACTGATTTTTAGTGGACCCCTCATGTTTCCAATATGTATACCTTAATGTTTGTACATTATTTTAATTGATTTGTAATGATTGTTTTGTTGGAAACATGAATAAATTAAAACTGAAAAACTAAAACTTACTTTACCCGAGAAAAAAATTTAACTGTGTAAAGCTACTTTCTGCTTCAATATGGATATAATCAAGTTTCAAGTTTCAAGTTTCAATTTATTTTTCCATATGCAGATAAAAAACAACATATACAAAGTATACTCATTGCATTAAAATGACAAATAAGCAAAATAACATTTAGAAGAGATAACATTAAGTAAGACACAGAAGAAAATAAGTATGAGTGTATTTTTATCTAGCGTATGGAAGGTATCGTGGCAGGAAGTCATTGACTTATAAAATGCCGATACCTAAATATAATATGAAATATAAATATTTATAAGAATAAAGGAAGCCCTAAAAAAAATCAACATCAACAACAAACATGCCTATACAAAATATTATATTACATAATGCATGATCATTCTGTTCGAAAAGGTTTAAATAAATATTACGGTGTATAATTCAAAATTAAGTATTTGTTCATGTTTCGCTTAAATTGGTTCAATGAATTACATGATTTTAAGTTGCAAGGTAATTTATTCCATTCCATGTAATAGGACCATTATAAATCAAATTGCTTTGCGCTAAGGAGGTTCGAACTTTAGGAATATGAAAATCGTCATGACTACGAGTAGAATGTGAATGGATATTTGCATTTAAAGGGAATTCTTGTACAAAATGAGTTGGTAATAATTTTTGCTTACACATATACATAAATACACATGTGTGCAGGTTATGAATATCGTACACTGTCAAAGTATTACATTTAGCAAATAGTGGAGGGGAATGTGACATAAACTGTGAATGAGTAATCGTCCTAATAACCTTTTTTTGCAAAACATAGATGCGATTGCTTTATACCTTGGCACAATTTGCCCAAATAATATTACCATAAGAAATATGTGGTAGAAATAAACTATTATAAATATTCATTAAAATATTTTCAGGTAGTGTGTCCTTAAATCTATAAATAATACCTACTATACGAGCTAACTTGTTGCATATTTCGATTATATGATATTTCCACGTTAAAGACTCATCTATATTAATACCAAGAAATTGTGTGTGGTCAACACGCTCTAACTCATAGGTATCTATTCGTAAAAATTCATTCTGCAAATCAATGCCTTTAGAGTTACTGAATACAATAGATAATTAATTCAAACATATAGGGAAACTGACCAAGAATATATTGTGATTAAAAGTGAGCAAAGAAAAATGGGATTCCAACGGGATTCGAACCCGAGACCTCCGGATTGCCAGACCGGTGCTCTACCGACTGAGCTATAGAAGACCCTACGACGGCGTTCTTCCCAGAAACCCCTTAATTCATCATTGCTCAAGTAGTCAGAAGCTTTATAAACCTGACATATACCCGAAGCGGATTAAAATCAACTTGGGGATATATGCGAGGGATCGCCGAAGCGATACAGCTTTTTGTAATAATTAATTCAAACATACATTATATAGGGAAACTGACCAAGAATATATTGTGATTAAAAGTGAGCAAAGAAAAATGGGATTCCAACGGGATTCGAACCCGAGCAATGATGAATTAAGGGGTTTCTGGGAAGAACGCCGTCGTAGGGTTTTCTATAGCTCAGTCGGTAGAGCACCGGTCTGGCAATCCGGAGGTCTCGGGTTCGAATCCCGTTGGAATCTCATTTTTCTTTCCTCACTTTTAATCACAATATATTCTTGGTCATTTTCCCTATATGTTTGAATTAATTATTACAAAAAGCTGTATCGCTTCGCGATCCCTCGCATATATCCCCAAGTTGATTTTAATCCGCTTCGGGTATATGTCAGGTTTATAAAGCTTCTGACTACTTGAGCAATTATGAATTAAGGGGTTTCTGGGAAGAAAGCCGTCGTAGGGTTTTCTATAGCTCAGTCGGTAGAGCACCGGTCTGGCAATCCGGAGGTCTCGGGTTCGAATCCCGTTGGAATACAATTTTTCTTTGCTCACTTTGAATACAATAGAGTTAGACTTTGTTAAGTTGAGAACAAGCTTATTACATTTTAACCATGTATGGACGTTACCTAATTCTTGATTTAGTACAGAGAAAATATACGATACATCATTATGCGAAAAAAATATACTAGTGTCATCTGCAAATTGAATAAACTTAAGAATACTTGATGCCGACTTAATGTCATTAATATATAATATGAATAATAGTGGACCCAGTATCGAACCTTGTGGTATACCGCATTTGATAGTATTCATTTCTGATTTATGGGAATTAATTACAACATACTGAGTGCGATTCATCAAATAATTTTCTATGAGCTTCTCTGATATTCCCCGGAAACCATAATGTCTCAACTTATACAAAAGAATAGAATGATCTAAGGTGTCGAATGCTTTAGACAAATCTAAGAATACCCCCACTGCTGACTGTTTGTTTTCTAAAGAATCTATTATTTTTTGAACCACTACCGTGACAGCTAATGTGGTTGATAATCCTTCCCTAAATCCATATTGGTCTTTATTGAATAAGTTATGCGTAGTAATAAATTCAAACATTCGTACATATATACATTTTTCAATTATTTTCGAAAAAAACAGTTAATACAGATATTGGTCGATAATTACTTATATTGTCTTTTTGCCCAGATTTATATATAGGTACAACTTTCGCTATTTTTAAACAGTCTGGAATAATTCCTGTTTCAGATTTATTACATATTTGTGACAAAGGTTTACTTATAAACGGAGCAATCATCTTTACTACTTGTATATTAAAATCATCGTATCCCGGACTTATTTTCCCTTTTAGTTTTTGAATTATTGATATAATTTCCTTTTCCACAATAGGACGTAAATAAAAAGTATCTGGACATGGATCAGAAAGATACGATATAAATGATTTGCCAGGGTCATCACTTGCTAAGGCGTTATTAAGATTAGGGCCTATATTAACAAAATAATTATTAAACTCATTAGCTATTTCATGTTCATTATTAATTTCTATTCCATTCACCACAATTTTTCCCATGCCAGTCATTTTATGGTTGTTATTCTTATTAAAAATCAAGTAAATTTCTTTCCACAGTGCTTTAGAGTTTCCTGAAACATTATCAAACCTTGTACAATAAAATTAATTTTTTTTCTCACGAATAATTTTTGTGCAATGATTACGAATTTGTTTATATTTCTTCTCATTATATTCAGAGGGATTTTTAACAAATTTCTTATAAAGCGCAGCTTTCTTTTTACATATTTTGTTAATATCTCTTGTGAACCAAGGTTTATTGACTTTTTTACATTTTACCTTAGTCTTAATCACAGGGAAACATAAATTGTACATGTACATAAACTTCTTATAAAAATCATTAAACATTTCATTAGGATCCTGGTCGTCTATATTCCAATTGTAATTCTGCAAAAAATAACCAAACTGACATATATTACGTTCATTAATATCACGACGAATGAATTCTTTATCGATAGGTTTCCTCTGAAAATGTTTAAATACTGCAAATATCGATAAATGATCACTTATATCACATACATATACACCAGAACAAATATTGTTATCAAAATCATTAGTAAAAATTTGGTCGATCAAAGTCTTAGTATTTCTAGTTACACGGGTGGGGCTAGATATAAGTGGCGAGAGTGAGAAAGATAATTGTAATTGAAGAAAGTCACTCGTTATTGCATCAGAATCAGACATTATTAAATTTATATTAAAATCTCCCATTATATACATTTGGAAAGAAATTGGAATTTTTAATAATAGCTGTTCGCAATCAACATTGCCGAGAGTTGTATTCAACACTCAGTATATTAAAGCATTCATGTATGTACTTTCTCTAATTGAATGTTATTGTACATTTGTAATGTAATGATATTAAACTTTAAGTTACATTGTAGATTTATTGTGCACATACAACATATGATTGTATTGATATTGCACTGGTCATTACACATGTTATTGTGTTGGATTGTTATTTTGAGGAAAACAACATCGCAAAATAAAATGTATGTGTGTGTGTGTGTGGGTGTGTCTGTATATATACATATATAAATCTAAATATTTGTATGTGTCTGTGTGCATGTTTACATGTATGAGTGTGCGTCTAATTTTGTGTGTGTCTTTATATGCGTATGCGTTTGTGATGCGTGTGTGTTTGTGTGCGGAGAAGGGCGTCGTGGTGATTGTATTTAAAACCTGCCTGATTGTTCTGATTACACGACTGGACAGAGACACTAACCCCTATTTGTTCGTGTCCGGACTACTACCCCCTGGACAACCACCCCCGGACGAATATCCCCCGGACAACTACCCCCCTAGGACAATTACCCCCCGGACAACTACCACCCGGACAATTACCCCCCTAGGACAATTACCCCCCAAGACAATTACCCCCAAGACAATTACCCCCCAAGACAATTACCCCCCAAGACAACTACCCCCCAAGACAACTACCCCCGGACAATTACCCCCCGGACAATTACCCCCCGGACAACTACCCCCCGGACAACTACCCCCGGACAACTACCCCCCGGACAACTACCCCCCGGACAACTACCCCCCGGACAATTACCCCCGGACAATTACCCCCCGGACAACTACCCCCCGGAATATTACCCCCCAAGACAACTACCCCCGGATGATTACCCCCCGGACGATTACCCCCCGGACAACTACCCCCCGGATTATTACCCCCCAAGACAACTACCTCCCGGATAATTACCCCCAGGACGATTACCCCCTGGACAATTACCCCCTGGACAATTAAACTCCAAGACAATTATCCTCAAGACAATTAGCCCAAGACATCTTCCCTTAAGACCAGTGGCGTAGCGAGGGTCAACAGATGGGGCTCAACTGGTAGTGGAGCGATTTGGTGCATATCCTAGACAGTAATATTATATGATACGTAGTTCAAGCTATGGAATCAAACATACATAATGTATGCATATTAAAAAGTGGGAGTGACAATCACCTCGACTTTCAAATGTATGGGGGGGGGGGTGCATTCAATTTTGCCAATTTTGTTGGTTACAGTCCGTTATTCCGAAGGTTCGTTATTCCGAAGGTTCAGTTATTCCGAATTAAATCGGGTTTGTTATAATACTATAATTTGTGTTTTGTTTGATTTAATTTACAGCCTGCATTAGGCATACCCCTCCCCCTTTCCCTCCCTTGGCCAGACCAATCAAATAATTAATTTTATTTTATCTCTTTATATAAAATTATAGCATTATAACAAACCCAAATTCATTTTCGGTTTAACGAACCCGATTTCATTTTAGGAATAGCGAACCTTCGGAATAACGAACCCTCGGAATAACGGACCTCCGGAATAACGAACTTTCGGAATAACGAACCCGATTTTATTTTCGGACTAACGGACCTTCGGAATAACGAACCTGATTTCATTTTAGGAATAGCGAACCTTCGTAATAACGAACCCTCGGAATAACGAACCTGATTTCATTTTAGGAATAGCGAACATTCGGAATAACGAACCCTCGGAATAACGAACCTTCGGAATAACGAACCTTCGGAATAATGCAACAAATGTTCGGATTAACGAACCCTATTTCATTTTAGGATTAACGAACCCTCAGGTATACGAAATTTGCGTGTTCGGAATAACGAACCTTCGGAATAAAGAACCTTCGGAATAACGAACCTTCGGAATAACGAAGCGCACCCATTTTGTTACCGCAGTTGTATTTAGCAGTTCAAAATCGTTTTTAGCATTATAATTCATTATTTAATTATTCGGAAACATTTTGTTTGCATTCGATTTAAAACGTATTTCGATTTCGAGTAAATTCGTGATTACGTAAAACAACCCTCCGGGTTGGAGCAATTGTATGTACTTGTATATAATGTCGATCAGGAGAGAAATAAAACTCACGTCTATACTTCATTCTGAGTATAACTTGCAACTGAGCTTTATTGAATAAAAACATACATTATGCCACATGGCGGATAAATATAACTCATTCCTGGTAATCGCGCGAACGCACGGTATGCGGTTGCGGTTACCGTTAACTAGGTCGTGGGAAACTGGGAATCGAACATGATTATATCAATTTGATTTTGCAAACACAATAAATGAAAATAGCGTGTTTGTTTTAATTAAATGCTAAAAGTGGTAAATCACTTGATCGAAGAGCTAAATCGTATGAACATAATGCAATTTTGAACCAAAATTACAAGCCTTCAGCTCAATTTCGTGAAATTGAATGACACGCTTATTGAAACGAATGAAGAGCTTACGAAATTGACCGAAAAACATATAAAACATGTGATACGCCTATAGGTCACAAATGCACCGGATGCCGCACAATGTTTTTACCTACATTTCGGATTGCGATATCGCAGTATGTCTGCAGTATATTCGTGTATTGGCAGTCCCGTAGCATGGGGTGCGTTGGGTGCGTACACCTCCCCCCCCCCCCCCCCCCCCCATTCAGAAAGGTCCACTTTTTATCGTTCTCGGTCTCGGGCAGCGATCGGCCCATTTGACATTTGACGACTCCAACTTCCTGCTTCCCAGGTCGAAATTCCCATAGAACCAAGACCCATAGGATTCCCATAGAGACCCATAGGCCTAATGGTTTCTATGGGATCCTATGGGTTTCAATAGGGAAAGTGGAACATGGGTTTCTATGGGTTCTATGGGTTTCTATGGGTGTGGGTTTCTATGGGTCCTAGGGGTTTCTATGGGTCCTATGGGTGTCTATGGGTTTTTATTTTATGGATTTCTGTTGGTCCCATAGAAACCCATAGAAACCCATAGGATATTCCTATGGGTTTTCTATGGCTTTCCTATGGGTTTCTATGGGAATTTCGACTTGGGTATATGATGGGTGATGATGATGATGAAGAATTATGGTCATGAGGATGGTGATAATGATGGCAGTGAGGTTTGGTGATGATGATGATGATGATGATTATGATGATGATGGCAGTGATGATGATGAATAATGGTGATGATGATGATGATGATGATGATGATGATGATGCGGTGGATGACGATGAGGGTGATATGAAATTCTTTAAAAGAACAAGATTTTCCCCCAAATTTGAGGTGCTTTGCCCCTCCTCCCCCTCCCCCCCTCCCTGCCCGTTTAGTTTATGTTTTTATAGAACAGACGTACCAATTTATTCGCCTAGTAGGTATTGCGTCTCTGACAAACACTAGGACAGCATAGCAAATGGGCCATTATGCGTTTAAAATTGAGATTCTGGGGCGAACAACCCCACTTCTTTCTGAGTTCTTGGAGCTTACTAGACATTACTTGCAGACTCACTCTTTTCAAATGAGCAAAGATAAGAGAGAACAGTGGTGTGGCGTGGTCGGACTGATTGGGGGCACGCAAACTATTGGGGGAAGGGTGCGCAACAATTTCTGGGGGCCCGCTTTACGTATATCTTGTTTTTTCTTCAAAAATCTGTTTTCTATTTTGGGATTGTTGAAAATTACGTTGCAGAAAATATTTGGGGGTGGAGCACGTGCCCCATTGATTATAGTGAATTAAAACACACTTGAGACTAAAACAAGAGAAAGAGAGAGAGACGGAGAAGGTGATTGAGGTGTAATTCGTTTCTAGTATTGAGTGTAGAGTGAAACAGAGCAACTAAACAATTTAGAAAAAACATTGAGACAGGGAAGTAGAACGTTCAAACAATCACAGTATTGGTCACGTGCAGAACTTTACGACACATGTACATTTGAGGCCTAGTTGTCATGGTTGTTAGACTATGTATCATGTTTTCCCATGCAGTCATCGACCATCTCTTGTTGACACTGCCTGATAAGACACTCTCTAATGGCAGAGATTTACCACAGAAGCTGATAAGCCTTGCACAAATTGGTGGCAAACGACCCCACTTTTATGGCTTCAAGTGGGGTACTGTTTAAACGGAGTGTTTTCGTCATCATTAGCAACAAAATGCTAATTAGATGAAGGAAACAAAGCACCCCAAAAACGAAACTAATCTAATGTTTCTTCCAGCTTTTATATACCCACGCACCCCAGCCAACCGTCCCATTCAAGAAAGTTAACTTTATCGTTATCAGATCATGAGGTTGACATGAAATTCGTCCTCTTCTTTTAGAGTTATAATACGTTTAAAAATTATAACATATACGACAGTGTTTTAGTATTATACATTTATGATCTTGCACTTAAAAACTCGGCTTTACGGGAGAGTGTGTGCTCTATTTCAGGGGTATGCCATGTCTGTTGAACACATCCGTGGTAAGTAACTATAATCTCATAAAAAAACTATAATCATAGCTATAAGAATAAATGCAAATAAAATTATACATTACGTCACATGCTTCGGTATTTATTTGATGAATTTTGTTTAAAAATGCAATGTGTCAATTGTGTTCTGATAAAGAATCAAACAATTGGCGGTGAAAATAACATATCGTGTTATTATAATTAATATCCCCTTTTCAAAATCAAACCTTGCATAATGCAACCCTCTACAACCTAAGGGGGCACTATTATAGTTTCGGTCGCCACTTTTAAGGTTTTTGTTCGATTTTAACCAAATTTGGCGAATTTTCCTATAATTTTATTGCAAACATGTTGGTATATAAATGTGTCCCATTGGACATTTCCCGTTGCCATGGTACTTTAATGAAGAGCATGTTTTTTTTATTCTGTAGATTAAAGAAAAAAAATTTCCAGAGTGAAATTTGTTTGTTTCTTAGTCAAATGTCATACAAATTATCAATAATAAGATGTCAATGACTGAAGTTGACTTTCACTGCAATTGTTTGTTTTTTTCAAGGAAAATGGCGCTGTTTCAATGTATTCATATTATATTCTTTAGGTTTAAGGGATGGTACAGTTCTGGTCAAACTTTTCTTTAGAAACTTTAACTTGTATTTTATCATTAAATAATAATAGCTATAATTCAATAATACTCGACTGGTATAAAACATACACATGGCTAAGTTACATGGGTGTTTTCATTAAAAAGAAAACAGCCATTAACACAAGAGAACACCCTCTAGACACCTGAAAGATTCGAAAATTTTCTAATTCTAATTTTTGTATTTTGTTAAAAAGTGAATATGATGTTTTGTTGATTAAGTTAGAGAGATCTTCGCAAGCAATTTAAAACCACCTTTAACAAATGAAAATGATGTATATATATTTGTGTTGGGCCCCTACATAAACTCCGATTGTATATATATCTGTATGATTATTTCACCTGTTTCTGAACTGACTCTGATAAAACAGAGTCTATTCTGTCTTCAAAATTGTGACTTTTAAAATGTTACACTTAGTTGTTCATTATCTCCGACAAGTTGTGTTTGTTAGTGCCTTATATAAACTATAGGCTACTATACTTTTGAAATAAGCGAATTGGTTTAAAGGCACTTGGTAACATAGTCCAAATCCTCAAAATCCAGTTAGAATTCTAGTGGTTCCCTCATACCTTGTTCCCTGACATTCAAATGCATACTGTCTTCAGCTTATCTGTATCAGTGTACACATCTAATATTTGTAAAAACAAATGATATAAGTATGTTTTGTATATTTTTAAAAATTTGTTTAAAGTAATTGTTTTCTTCAGTTTGCTATGCCCAACGAAGAAAAGAAGACTAAAGTGTCCCCCCCCCCCCCCCCTCCCTGTAGTCCATGAACCGAGGCCGGAACAAATTGATTTGGCTGCACCCTTCAGGTGGACAAGAATTGTTGGTATCATTGTAAAGGTACAAATCTCAACTATCCATAACTGGAATTTTAGACCCCAACAAGTTACCATGGCAACACATGGCAAAATACATCCTGCAGAAACAGTGGATTCCACTGAAGAACGAAATGTTGACAAAAAGTAAAATTTCTCGACATCCAGCCTTCATAGGGTTTTTGATTTTTGTAAGGACTAAGGAATGTGATACCAGCTATCAGATTCTAAAATATCATGAACGAGACATTTTTGCTAAGGTAATAGGGTTCATTTTCATTTCATTTCATTTCATTTCAGTTTATTCAACCATAACAAACAGGTAATACAGAAATATTACATTACAAATTACAGATCAAACATACAATATTTTATGGTTCGGACTATTAAAAAAGCAAAGCTTGTAAGTAAATAGTCCAGTAATATACATTTAAACAGTTAAAATGCACACTTAGAAGTATAAAACACGATAAGCACACAAAAGTAATTTCAACTTAAGGTCAGTGACATAATCCTAATATAACTTCTAATTGCATTAATATTTGTATGTAATTCATGAAACTCAAATTACTCCTTACTCGTTCGGTGTAAACTGCTAAATGTTATTTCCTCGAAAGGTCCAGGAATCCATTAACACAATTTAAGGCTAAATTGATAAACCGTTGCTATGGCAACTAGTCTGATGTGTTGCTGCAAAGTGTGTTAAATACGCAAAAGGTGACAGGCCAGAGCCCAACACTTAGATTGTAATGTACCCGAATGGATTAAAGCAACAACATACCTCATTTTAAATGGAATTTTCCGAAATTATTGATAATGACAACTTGAATTGCCGCAACTTGAATAATCAACATGGAAACCAGTGCTGAATAGACCACGTCCCTTTTCACAAGAAATCAAACTGGAATTTTAAAAATGACTTATTTACAAATGATGCAAACATTGTAGACAACAAGATGAAATCACTGTAAATGCAAAGGCAAAATGCTGCTTGGTCGGCAAACATGAATTTTAAGTAAATATCAATTAAGTAATGTTTCCTAGCAACATAAATTTCCTTAGCAACCAATGTATACTTATGTATACGCTTGATTCTTCATTGTATGTTACATGCCTCTTGGGGAAATAATATATTCCATTGTGGTGCAATAGCTTGGTAAATAGTCATGTAAAACCCAGATATTTCTCTGAACAAGCCACAATTTTCAAGATCAAAACAAAAAAAGTCAAAAAATGTGGGAGGAATAACACACTATAAGTCCCCTATAATCTTCTTTGAGGGTTTGGCAGAATCCAAGATGGCGTTCAAAATGGCCGACATTTTAAATTTTCTTCCACATGTTCCCTTCAGACAAGTTGGAAAGTTAATTGTCTAAATATATATTTTCAGATTCGAGCAATCTTTAAAACGATTGTATGAAAGTTTCAAGTTCTAGGAAAAGCCTGATCCAAGATGGCTGCCATTATACAATTCAAAATGGACCCCGTTGTAAAGTGAAAATTCCATAACTTTGCCTCTAGACGGGTTAGAATATTCAAATAAGTGTCAAAATATATGTGTCAGGGTACAATGAAATCATTTTGACGTATACCAAGATTTTTCCGAGTAAGGAAGTATCCTAATCTAAGATGGCAGCCATAACAGTTTTTAAAATGTCGTATGGTGTTCAAAATGGCCGCTGTAACATCATATTTGGTAAAAATTCGCTTCTAGACAAGTTTTAAAGTTGAAATAAGTGTCTAAACATATGTTTCCATGTACAAGAAAATCATAAACGTATTTTCTCTGATGTTTCAAGTCGAGGGCGTATCCTAATTCAATATGAATAAGAATAAGAATCTCCACGGAAATCAGCACTTAATAAACCACACCCCCTTTCACGAGGAAAACAAATGGAATTTAACAAAAAAAGATCTATTTACAAATGATACAATCACATGTAGATTTAAATATATGTTTTCCTATGATGAAGTTACTGAAAATGGAAAAGCAAAATGGTGTCTGGCCGTCAGACATGACTTTGTAGTAAAATTAAATCAAGTAGTGTTTCGTCGCACAAAGATTTTCCCTAGCAACCATTGCATACTTCTGTACATGCTTGATTTTTCTTTTTCTGATGGGATTCCTTTCTCAAAACTAAATAGAATATGCTCTGGATCACTCATGTTTGTATATGATGAACTTTATTTCATTAAAAGGGATAGTTGAGTTTTGGTAGAGAGGGCACTACACAAAATAATTTTGTTGTGAGATAATGAAAAACTGAGTGTCAAATTCGAAAGAGCATACATTTTTAATGACAGAATAAACTTTATTTGATCAAAGTCGGTTCAGAAATGGCTGAAAATATCCATAAACATAGCCATTTGTAATAAATGTGGGGCCCCATAATTATTCAATAATTTTGAACCAGCCGTTAACATTTTTAAAGAATGCTTCCTATTTCAAAAAAATTACAAAAATAGGTTTCCATAAGGTTGTTGATTATCTCTTGATCTAATAATCACTATTTCAACAAAACATCACATGTACAATATTTCATTTAAAATGGTTAAAACATATGAGTGTTTAAAGAGCACCCTCTTGAGTTTTGACGGCTCTTTTTGAATGATAACAGGCTTTTTACTTAGTCATTTGTAATGTTTTATTCCTTTTTAGCATGGTGGAGTTATGAATATAAGTTTGTAATGTAATGGTGCAGGTTTTGCTTACTAATATTCAGTTTGATAAAAACTGTACTCTCTTTACCAGAACTCAACTATCCCTTTAAGTTATCGAAACAAGAAAATAAACCTTTGTACCATATATGATATATGTTTGTTCGTCTATGCCTAACCAAAGATCAAATTTCAAATATTGTGATAAGGCCACTTTACTATACCATTTGGCTGAATAAAGCTATAAGACTTATTAGGTTGAAAAATGTTGTTGTATGGGATGTTTTCATAATATGCTGTCTTATATACTAAACCCCTCAAAAAAAGTTCGGAAACTCAAGTTTGATCGATTATATCTATTTTCTTATGAAATCATAATGGTTATATTTGGTATCACTTGAAAGAGTGTGTATACCGATACCAAATTCGTAAGCATCACGATTACGAGGTATGCGCAGTATATTTGAGAGTGGGGGAATGTCAGAAGTGAAATGTCACAAAATGCGCCAAAAAACTTCAGTTGGAATGTCTGACACCCATATTACGGTCTTTCTCAAGTTCAAATTCTTTCGACGATGAATATCTTGACAATGAAGAGATACTGTCAAAAATGGTGTCAGACAAAAGCCTGTTTAATTATCTTTCCAATGACACCTCACATGGAATGATTATGAAAGCCGGGTAGGTACAATTAAGGTGAATATTGGGGAAGATCGACAGCAAAATGTAAACAAAATGCATTTGATTGTGTGAAATTGAAGGCGTTGCATCCAAAAACGACTTTTTGTGGGGACATTTTAGTACTTTAGTTTACATAATCATTATGAAATTCAACATCATGTTGAAGCGTGTTAATTTGTCAATAAAATAATGCCCCATTCATAGTGGTTATGTGATTGAGGTGTGTGTAGTACCTCTAAATGTATGGGGCTCAAAATGACACGTTGCAATGTCGACTTTCTATCGTTTGATATGTGGTAATAAGGGCATACCTACACGGTCAAAGAGGGCGCTAATATGCCATTTCTGGCCAGTTTGCGTAGGTTTAGAGAAATTTGATGCATTTTCAATACATCAAGTGTGTGGGTTTCCTGTACTGCACACTCACATAGAGTCTCATATATATATATATGTTTCTGGTCAGTTTACTTATGTGTTTGAATCAATAATTTTAAAAAGCTACATCACTTCGGTGATCCCTCGCATATAATTTATATCACCAAGTTGATTTATATCCTTTGGGTTTATGTCAGGTTTATAATAGCTTCTGACTACTCGAGCAATGAAAATTAAGGGGTTTCAGGGACAAGCGCCGTACTAGGGTTTTCTATAGCTCAGTCGTTAAGAGCACCAGATTAGCAATCCGGAGGTCTCGGGTTCGAATCCCGTTGAAATCCCATTTTCTTTGCTCTTTTTCAATCACATTATATATTTCTGGTCAGTTTCTTTATATGTTTGAATTGAATATTATAATGATAGATATAAACAAGACTGGCATTAATTTTTTATCTGAATAGTGATTGTATATGTTTTTACTTGTGTCTACTTAACGTCTAGGCCCCGTTGCAGAAAGAGATACAATCGATTGTAAGTTACGATTGATCGTAAGTCAGAAAATGTACGCGTTTCAACCAATCAGATATCCGAATCTAGAACACGTGATCGATTAATTGCAACTTACACTCGATCGTATCTCTTTCCGTCTGCAACGGGACCCAGGACTCATAGATTACTTAAATATGATCTATTAGCAGTGTCCACAAACTTCCGAGTGTTTATTTTCACATACCTCGTATTCATATCACCAATTGAAGAACATAGTTGTTATGATGTATGCTTGAAGTATTTAGATTTCGAAAATATCTATTGGAGAATTCCAACTGTGAATGATGTTGGTGTAATGAGTAAGTAAGTTGCAATTCGCACATTACTCGGTCACATGACATGTCATTACTTCGGAATGTTCACACATAATTCATCTAATCTGATCAGTGGACGTTCATTCTTCACAGCAATAATGAACATACATAACATGCATAAAGTTATATTTGTATGCGAGGTCCACTCATAACATACAAATGGTATACGTCATAGAAATCTATTATAAATGTCTTTCAACTTCATGTATGATGAAGGAGACCCCAATCAAACTATTAGTTCAGCTTAAGAACTTACATTATGGGATGGTGGTCTTTACATTACAAATAATTTCTGATTAGTGCATCTTTAGTACGTGTTCGTGTGTGTGAGCATGTGTGTGTGTGTGTGTGTGTGTGTGTATGTGTGTATGTGTGTGTGTGTGTGTGTGCGCGAGTGTGTGTGTGTGTGAGCGTGTGTCACCCCCACAATTATCGACTCTCTAACATGCCACTTACAAATAATGTATAGATATATGCTGTTGTCGAAAGTTTGTGCATTGTTGATACATATTATTGCTTTTAGTTCTTGTCTAAACACATTTCTTGACTCTAATTATATTCATAACACGGCTCAAAACAATAGAGGATTTTTTTCCAGAAAAACAATTATAGGTAAATATGCCCAAGATATCGACCCCTTCCAAATACCTGATGTGCTCAAGTTAGTAAATATCGCATCGCTCAAGGGCTATTCGGTCTTGATTCGGTTTGGTATCGGTGTAGTTGCGGGCATCATTTGGGTATAACATTTCCATTCTTTTTTTCTTGCGATTTCCGTTCGACCGAATCCAAATGGCATCAGAACCGAACCCAGTCCGAATTTTCACCCCGACACCAGATGGAATCCACTCCGAATCCTCCCCGCATTCCCCGGACCGTCCTCGACACGTCCCCGCAAGCACCCCGATAATTTGTCGGAGTGGGTTCTTTCAAGCACGCTCGAAAGAACCCACTCCGACAAATTCGGAGTCCGAACTGGACCTCGACAAGAGACCGACAATTCCGATACCACTTCGACACCAAACCGCTAGCACCCCGAATGTCCCCGCAACGTCCCCGAATTATTCGGTCTCGTGTCGGTCTGGGTTCGGTCTTGCGGTGTGACTGGGGTATCACCCCTATTTGTTTTACCCCCTACCAATCACCCGCTGTGGCAGGGATAAGTGTCCGGCTAGGGATAATTGACATCGACGTCAACATGGTCAATGGACAGTTTCAAACCATATTGCCATTTGCACTCTAACCTTCATACACACGGACACACACATACACACTTAGAAACAAACATACAGACGGACAACTAAACGAACAATCATGTAATACACATAATACATACTACTTCATATATGATGTCACCCTGACAAACATTTTGTGTTCACTGTATACCTTTTTGACGGTATTTCGGTATTGATCATCAATTTGATGTTTTAGTTGAACGATGATGGGACGCAGGGGCTAACACTCCAGCCTGGTGCAGAACAATCGTCACAGCTCCCACTGCTCATCTGTTTGTATACCACAGATTTCAAAAGCTACGTAATGATGTTTACAATGAAAACGAAACAGGATATAATATTGTATTCACACTCAGCTTTATATTCACGCTTATTTCACTGTTATAATAGCCGTCACGTGGTCTATAATCATGTTTGTGTATCCTAGCCAACGATCATAGCAAACTTAAGGCCCGGGCACATATCTCCGGATAGCGTAAACGGATGCCCCACGAATAGAAAATTGGCGAAATCAAGTTGTCCGGTGGAGAAAGTCGTCTCCATCTCTTCATGTACAAAACATTCCGCCGAATAGGACAACGAATATCGCTTGACAATGAACGGACAAGAAACGCATGTAATTGGAGACGAACGGTTTGAAAAAATAACTCTCCGTAGAACATCCGTGTATGCTATCCGATTATATGTGGGCCTGTTCTTTCCGGTGGAAAGTTTTGGGCATGCACGAAACTTGGAACGGACACCACCAGAAAAAGCCGCCCGCTGGTTGTACGGTTGTTATACGTTGTGCATCCGTTTTGTTTTCTTCGGAACTCGTACGTGTCTCGTCCTGTATTTCGCATCTATTGATGTCCGATGGACCACTGTCAAGGCCGTATATCATGCCCTTTTAACATTTATTCATATTTCATGATCCCAAACATTATCATTCTTGATATATCAACAATTCAACTTGATATCAAGAAATCAATTCATGATATCCAGAAATCAATTTTTTATATCAAGAATTACCATTGGTTAACAGCAGGAACTCATTTATTGATATCAATGATTCATTTCTTGATTATCATGAATGATAGTTTTGACATCACGAAATGTACAGGGCTTGCCATACGGCCGGGCCACTATCTGATATGCAACGTATAAAAGTGTGTCGTACATAGAACGCAAATGGCTGAAATATCCAAAAACATAACCATTTGTAATAATTGTGGGGCCCCACATTTATTCGATAATTTTGAACCAGCCGTTAACAAATTGTAAAAAATGCTTACTCTTTTCAGAAATGTACAAAAGAGGTTTTTAAATAGTTTATCTCTCTATCTAATCACTATTTCAACAAAACACCACATGCATAATATTTTAGTTAACATGGTTGAAGCCAATGAGTGTTTAGAGAGCGCCCTCTTGAGTTTTAACGGCTCTTTTGAATGATAACATGCTTTTTACTTAGTCATTTGTAAATTTGTATTCCTTTCGAGCATGGTGGAGTTATAATTATTAGAGGGGTTTTCAACTTTGAAGGTACTTGGTCTCGGTCTCGAAAATTGGGAAAGTACTTGTCTCGGTCTCGAAAATTGTGAAAGTACTTGGTCTCGGCTCCGGATTGTTTTAACAGACACCCCCCCCCCCCCCCCCCCCCCCCCCCACACACACATACTGAGAGGGGTTCTCAACTTTGACTCAACTTTGAAGGTACTTGGTCTCGGCTTGGAATTTTTTACAAAATAACCTCCCCCTTTAAAAAATCCTGGGTACGCCACTGGACCTCATTTTGAGGTAAGATTATTTAACTTAAAGTGATCCAAGTAAAGTGTATAACTCCACGAAATTACTTGGAGCTTACTCGTTTCTCTTCTGCCGTGTTGTTTAGCTTATGGTAAGAGAAGTATAAAATAGGGTTACATTTTTTGAAATGTCCCTTCAGTATGAAGATAATTATAATTGAAAATCATCATCTCAAAAGCGTTGCCCAACGCTTTTGGTAAAAAGTACAATTGCCGTAGCTGAACACGTGCGGCCGGCGCGCCACACGATCGATGTACCCGACTGTTGAGCCGAGCGCGCGCAAATTCTGTACCGTCTGTATACACGGGTGCGGATATCTTCAAACGGACGATTATTACTGCGACAAATCTACGGCAGGCCATCAGTATTCGGTGATGAAATATGAACTCAATATTCGTTTTGTTCACTAGGTAAACAGTGGTCGTTTTCTTTCAAGCAGCTTCTACGCAACATCACGCAGATTTTGTAGCCAATTAACAGTGTCGGGGTCCAAGTTGTTTAAATCTGGGTTTGGGTGGCCAGGGGGGCCAAGGATTGGGCACTCTTCAATGATGTGGGAGGCAGTCTGCTCGGGTGCTCCACATGTGCAAGCCGGAGAAGGTCTGAGTCCCCAACGGTGCATGTTGGCGTTAAACATGCCGACCCCTGTGCGGAGCCTGTTGAGGGTGACCCAATCCTTTCGGGGTAGATCTGCGCCTGGTGGTAGTTTTGTGTTTGGGGTCACTGTGAATTGAGGGGGTCTGGGAGTCTGCTGCCAGCTGTCCTTCCATGCGGTGAGGGTGTTGTGGGTGCCTTCCCGCAAGGTGTCAGCATGGCGACTGAACGGTCTGCGTGAACGTCGGCGTTGGCGGCCCGGTTGTGTGTTCTGGGTGGTGCGGTGTAGAGGGTGTGTACGGTCTTGGAGGGCCTTGTTAAATAGTTGTTGAGTATAGTGTTCTCTGCGGAGGGCGGGGGGTGCAATACCAGCGAGCACTGGTAAGAGGTCAGTTGGTGTGGGTCTGAGGCATCCTGTGATGATCCTCATAGTCTCGTTTAGGGTGGTGTCCAATTTGGGAGTGTGTGAGCTGCTGCACCATGCAGGGGCAGCATACTCGGCAGCACTGTAGACTAGTGCGAGGGCGCCATACGAAGCGTGGGAGTTGTAGCACCCCAAGTGGTGCCCGCAAGGCGGCGGAGTAGGTTGTTCCTAGATGAAAATTTGGCTCGGAGTGAATCTAGGTGTGATTCCCGTTGTGTGGGTTCCCGTTGACTTTGACCGTGAGCTGGCGGTTTGCTTCTTTGGTGTTGAGGTGGAAGGCAGTTGCAGTTGTTTTTGCAGCGCTCAGCTTTAGTCTCCAGGTCTTCAGGTAGTTCGCGATCTTAGCCATGTCAGATGTTAGGACGTCTTCAACTTTTGACCAGATTTTGGAAGAGAGTGGAAGAGAGCAAGGTCGTCTGCGTAGCCGTACTGTCGTGCGGCAGTCTTGGGCATATCACTGATGTAAATGTTGAAGAGCGTTGGTGCCATGACTGAACCTTGGGAGAGTCCATTTCTGACACGCCGTGGGCGACTGGACTGTCCGTCGCCGGTCTTCAGGACAAAGCTGCGGTTAGATAGGATGTTGGTAATAAATCCTACTAGATGGCGGTCTGGTACCATCTGGAGGAGCTTCAGGGTGAGTCCCTGGTGCCACACGGTGTCGTTGGCTGCAGTTAGGTCGACCAGGATGGCACCAGCCTTGTGGCCTCTCTCAAAGCTGCTCTCGATGTCATTGGCGAGCAAGACTACTTGTTGGACGGTGCTGCGACCGCGGCGGAAACCTGCTTGCTCGTCAGGAAGTTGGGGGTCGACGATCGGTTCCAGCCGGGCTAGGAGGAGTCTTTCGAGTAGCTTGAAAGGGATGCAGAGGAGAGATATTGATCTGTAGTTATTGGGGTTGTCTTAGGGCTTGTTTGGCTTGGGTAAGGCGATGATGGTTGCTTTGCGACATATCTTGGGAATGGACTGGTGGGTGAGGCAGGATGAGAAAAGTAGGCGGAGCCATTCCAGACATTTTGGTCCGCAGTGCAGTAGGAACTCGGGAGGCAGGTTGTCTGGTCCTTGAGCCTTTCCACTTTTCAAATGTTTGATGGCAGTGGCGATCTCATCGGGAGTGAAGGGTGATGACAAGAGTCTGGGGCCTGCCAGAGTTTGGTGGTTTCTTGTTTGATGTGACGAGTGTGGTTCTTGTCTGCGTCTTTGAAGCGGCCGTTCTCGAGGAGCTGTTCCACGATTGAGTTAGCGGTCACGGGGCATTGTTTTGGCTTGGGACTTCTGCCGGTGAGGCAATTGAGCGTTTTCCAGGCCAGTCTGCTGGAGTGGGTGAAGTCGATTCCTAGAACTGTCTCCTCCCATCTCTCTCTGCGTTTGTTGTCTTGGCAGGCAGTTTGAAGGGTTGCCTTAGAGGCTGCTTCATCGCCGCGTTCGGCCTCGAGGAAGTCGTTGTAGAGGTCGTTACATTCATCGTCCCAAGAGGGGATGTAGCAGCGGCGGTGGCCGCGTGGGATGGAGCTCTTGGCTGCTGTGGTGAGGAGGTTGCGGAAGGATGTGTACGCTTGGTCCAGGTTGGAGGAGGATGGTAAGGGTAGGTGATCTACGTCTTGTTCCACTAGGTTGGTGAACTGGTCCCACCTGGCCTTACGAAAGTTCCATCTCTGCTGTGGATTTGTTTTGATCGGCTCTATGGGGTTTTCGGGGGTGATCATTGAAGGTCTATGTTGAGATCTTGGGAAAGGGTCCAGAATAGTACGACTGGGCAGTGCGCCGTTTATGTTTGCAAAGGCTAGGTCTGGGTTGGTTGCTGTCCACTCCAGGCTTGAGTTTGAAGGGCATGAGGCTATTGTGTTCCATTTGGCAGAGTTCCTAATGAAGGTGGCAATGCCATGAATGTCGCTCTCGGTGTGAGCGGCTCGGGTGAAACCGGAGATCTTTAGGTGGGAGATGTCCTTAGTGTGAGTTTCTTGTAGTAGTATAGCACTAGGTGTGTGCTGTTGGAGAAGATGTTCGATGATCTTTGATGATTGTTGATCTTGTTCAATTTGTTATATTTTGTCTAACTTTTGAACTATTTATGGTACAAACATGTGTGATCTGTCTATTTTACCAATTGTATGGATGGAACTCCGGAACAAACTAAGAAGAATCATCAAAAGACACACACTTTATCTATGTAAATTAGCCAAATTTGCATAATGTATGCACACAAATGCGTATCTGGACTACTACCCTCTGGACATCCACCCCCCCCGGACGATTACCCCCCGGACAACTTCCTCCCTAGGACAATTACCCCCCGGACAACTACCACCCGGACAATTACCCCCCTAGGACAATTACCCCCCAAGACAACTTCCCCCCAAGACAACTTCCCCCAAGACAATTACCCCCCATAACAATTACCCCAAAGACTATTACCCCCCAAGACAACTACCCCACAAGACAACTACACCCCGGAAAATTACCCCCCCCCCCCCCCCCCCCCGGATGGTTACCCCCCAGACAATTACCCCCCGGACAACTACCCCCCGGACGATTACCCCACAGACAATCACCCCCGGTCGATCACCCCCCGGTCAACTTCCCCCGGAAGAATACCCCCCCCCCCCCCTAAGACAATTACCCCCCAAGACAACTACCCCCAAAACAAAATATGTGACCGTTCAGGCCTGGATTTTTCAAGGGGGTGGGTTTGGGGTGCGTATTTGCAAAAACGGGACCAAAATCACAAAACAAATTTGTGACCTATGCATATCACATGTTCTACAGTATATATATTTTCGGCCAATTTCGTAAGCTTCTCATTCGTTTAAAAAAGCGTGTCATTCAATTTTTCGAAATCGAGCTGAAGGCTTGCAATTGTGGTTCAAAATTGCATTATGTTTATACGATTTTTAGCATTCAATTTTAAAAACACGCTATTTGCATTGAATTTCGCCAACGGATGTCCCGGAGGGCCGCGGTATTACGTAATCACGAATTTACTCGCTTTAAATTGAATGACAATTTTACGAAATAGAAATACGTTTTAAATCGAATGCAAACAAAATGTTTTCGAATGATCAATATATGAATTCGAATGCTAAAAAAACGATTTTGAACTGCAAAATACAACTGCGGTAACAAAATTGGCGAAATTAATTGCACAAAATCGTTTGGCAACAAAAAATGTCGAACGACCCGAAATTAAGCCATCTATATCATTAATTTTTATCATGTTTTATTAAATGGGTGATGATAATGAAATTATCAATGATAATAACAAACAACATAACAGTCATTCCCTAGTATAGCGTATACCAGTTTGAAGAATCCTTCAAAGTGGGAGGGCGGCCGCGGGCATAGCGCCTTATGCAAATTGTCAGTCCCGCGCGCGAGATCGACGCTCCCGCATTTCAGTAGTATAGAGCGCGTAGGCCTAACAAACTGCCTAGCGCATCATAAATCGTCCACCGGGGGCCTCTGCAGGATCCTGCAGCTGCCTCCCGCTTTTATTATGGGCTTTTCGCAAGCACAATGCGGCCGTAGAAAGTAGCGTGTCGTGTGCAAAATCGCCAATTTCCTGTAGTAACAGCGGTCCCTCCGTTGTTGAACTGTTATCACCGGCGGTCTTTGGTCAATTCTGCGTCCGTGCTAATGAGACCGCTCGATCACGCAAACAGCCAATCAGCGGCGCTCGCTGCTCGTAGCGAGGTCAAATCGTTCATCATCAGCACTCGTTGTAGTGTAGTGTAGTGTGCTGCCCAGCTGTTCAACGATCCAAGTCTACGGCCGCGTTGACCAAATAAGCGAAACGGCTTGTAAACCAGAGTTCTTTTAGCGCGGCCGACGTACCAATAGATCGTTCGTGCGTCGGTGAAAGCCGCGTACGTTGCTGGACGAAAAGCCTCTATTTTGACCGTTTCACGCCTTCATGCATGCTATATAGGCGCATAGCTGCACCAAGAAGTCCGACGCGGTAATTGATTAATAAGCATCAACAGGCGGGGGACGGGGAGGGGGGACATGCCTCCCCCATACATTTGAAAGTGGAGGTGATTGTCCCTCCCACTTTTTAATATGCATACATTATATATGTTTGACTCCATAGCTTGAACTACGTATCATATAATATTTCTGTTTATCACCTGACTTAGTAAATACAGTACATGAGCTGCCATGTAATATTTTTGGAGATTACATGACACTGTTACATGGCAATCAGATGAGAAAACAGTTGTTAAGTTTGCTGTCGGGAAAATCATGGAATGTTCCCCTCGGGAATTTAAAATGCTATTTCGTGAAGAAAATAAGTCCCTCGACTACGTCTCGGGACTTATTTACTCTTCCCTCAATAGCATTTAAAATCCCTCGGGAGTGGAACATTTCATGCTTTTCCCTCCACCACCAGTTAACAACTGTATACTAGGACATGCACCAAGTCGCTCCAATACCTCGCAGTTGTGCCCCCTCCCCCCCCCCCCCCCCCTCCCCCATCCGTTGTCCCTCGCTACGCCATTATCTTGGGGTAATTTTCTGGGGGGAGGGGGGGTAATATTCCTGGGGTAGTTGTCCGGGGGGTAGTCGACTGGGGGGGGGGGGGGGGGGGGTAATTGTCTGGGGGGTAATCGTCCGGGGGATAATTATCCGGGGGGGGGGGGTAGTTGTCTTGGGGGTAATTGTCTTGGGGGGTAATTGTCTTGGGGGGTAATATTCCGGGGGGTAGTTGTCCGGGGGGTAGTTGTCCGGGGGTAATTGTCCGGGGGGTAATTGTCTGGGGGGTAATCGTCCGGGGGTAATTATCCGGGGGGGGGGGGGGGGTAGTTGTCTTGGGGGTAATTGTCTTGGGGGTAATTGTCTTGGGGGTAGTTGTCTTGGGGGGGGGGGGGGGTAGTTGTCTTGGGCAGGTTTTAACAGGTTATTGTCAGCATTGGCAGCCAATTTGTCTCACAAATATAAGGTGGCAGCCGCAGGAATGTTAAGATTCGCACATTTTGTCTAACTTTAGAGCGAACCATGATCAAACGTGTGTGGTATGTCTTATATAATATCAGTTCACGGATTGTAGATGATGTCCTTTGATTTGTGAACAAATTTGGAAGTCGCAATGAAGCAGGTTAACAAGAATTGTGAATAAGACAAAGCAGGATGAAATGTTTCTTATCAACCAGATAAATGGGCGTTAATCGTAATCTTTCTGCTTCTAATGTGCATGCAAATGATAATGCAACTGAAGCAGTTGGTTCTATATACTGTATTTTGTTATGTTTATTCTACCATCTCCAGTTCATTGTGTCAAATACCTTATTGTATAAAGGCAATCATGAATGCCAATTTTAACATTGAGACTGGCAGCCATCTTGGATATGAGTGACAAGATGCCAGCCAATGGTAACTACATTATCAGCTATTTTTTTTTTATTTTCCCTGATCTACCCAAATTCATATACAGTCAAACCTGTCTATAGCGACCACTCAAGGGATCGGCGAAAAGTGGTCGCATTAGACAAGTTGGCGGCCATTTTG
Organism: Echinarachnius parma; assembly: GCA_037951105.1. Taxonomy (NCBI): domain Eukaryota; kingdom Metazoa; phylum Echinodermata; class Echinoidea; order Clypeasteroida; family Echinarachniidae; genus Echinarachnius; species Echinarachnius parma. The sequence goes on along the minus strand of JBAMJV010006250.1, from coordinate 42,033 downwards.
AATGTCTATATATTGTGCATGTATGCACATGTGTAATTAATTGGCATATGTTCACACACGTGTCCATAGTTTCACTTAGTATTATTTTGTTGCATGCATAACCACAACAAAAGTTGAGATGATATATTGGCATTATATTTTGAATGATATTAAATATTTGTAATATCTTTTTAAGTGAAATTAAAATTAATTTAATTTATTTACCAATCATGAGACTTGAGAGACTCAGCTGCACTTTTATATGCGCGTTTGTAGTTTTCTATATAGAATGTTGAGGTCAATATGAATTGTTTGGTCGTATCAAGCACACGGATTGTCAATGAAAATGGTAAGAAACACGGGGGAAACACCCCGCCTCAGCGATTAAAATATTTGTTAGATGAAATTCAGTTATGATGTTGAGTGAAGTGCCTTTGTTCGACGCATTTCTGTATCAGCATCAGGTACTGAAGGGCACGTATAATCTTTGTTTATGAGTCTGAATCAGTGTCGGTAATTAAGCGTCTGTCTAAAATTCATCGTGATTTCAAAAGTGTGTTGTATGCATTGGCATGATCAGAGTTAGAGACTAGAGCGACCAGAGGCGACCGAGTCGATGCCTTGGTCGCTCATTAGCGCCAATTTTTTGGTCGCTATACACAGGTTTATACGTGCGTCGGGACCCAAATATAGGGTGGTCGCTGGTCGTTAGGTGGTCGTTAGGCAGGTGGTCGCATTACACAGGTCGTTTAACACATGATCTTTCAGGGAGGACCGGAGAGCGGTCGTTATGTACAGGTGGTCGGTATATACAGGTGGTCGCATTAGCAGGTTTGACTGTATTTGCATTATATGTTCGTACTTTAAATCTTGCAATAAAGATGACAATTTCTTAAGATATCACATTCATGAAAACTAAGGCATACATTATGCAAATCATTCGTAATTGGCATTGGTTCAGTGTGTGTTAATGTTTCCAAGGATGGATGCATATGGGATTTTATGCGAACTGATACAATTATACATATCTCACAAGTCTGTGACATTCTTATTCAGAAATCGGGTAAATGTGTAAATTTGAACATTGCTGCCGATAGCCATCTTGGATTTGAGTCAGTACAAGATTGCATCCAAAACGAACTATACTCAGCTAGAGGATTTGTTGGCGTTATATAACTTAATTTTATATAGACAAAAATTTAAAGAAAACACCGTAAGAAAACATAGTTTCCGAATTTTCGCCCATAGGGCTTCGTCAGGGCGAAAATTCGGAAACTATGTTTTCTTACGGTGTTTTCTTTAAATTTTGTCTAACTATTCACCACACCGACGCAGACCAACCTATTGAACTCTTAATTTTATATAGTTTGATACGTTAAAGGGATAGTTGAGTTTTGGTATAGAAGGCGCTTCACAAAATAATTTTTGTGTGAGATAATGAAAAACTAAGTGTTGAATTTGAAAGAGCATAATATTTTGATGACAGAATAAACTTTATTTGATCAAAATCTGTTCAGAAATGGCTGAAATATCCATAAACATAACCATTTGTAGTAAATGTGGGTCCCCACAAATATTAGAAAATTTTGAACCAGCCGTTAAAAATGTTTAAAAAATGCTTCCTCTCTTAAAATATTTACAAAAGAAGTTTTTAAATAAACAGAACACAAAAAGTAACTTCACCCCTAAGCAATTGCCAATAATTTCATAACCGATTATTTTTTCAAAATGTCATCTTGGCACAATATTGGCACAGTTGTTATGTTCAATATGTGCGAAAATCAGAGATATTCATTTCTTTATGGCTGAATGAGGACAGATTAAAGACAAATTGGCCCAATTCAAAAGTCACAAGGTATTGCTCGTGCCTGTACATTGTTGTGAATCCGCACATGTGGTAAAATGCATTGATCATGGTTTATGAAACAATACTGTTTGATATTAGTTTTTATTTTGTGATGGCACATGTGGTTAAATGCATTAATTGCAATTGTATAACAGTGCACTTTTAACTTTTCCAACTCTCAATAATTTGTAATGATGATAATACTTTTGCGAATTTTGAAATATGACTATTTTTTCTGTTATGTGTGCTCACTCAACCATGGAGTAATGGTTACCTCTTATCCTTACACATTGTTTTTCTAACTACCATATGGATATATTGGCAAGACAAAATCTTGAAACGATTCTTGGTTTTGAAATTATGGGCAATTGCTTAGGGGTGAAGTTACTTTTTGTGTTCGGTTTAGTTGTTGATTATGTCTATATCGATTCACTATTTCAACAAAACATCACATGCACAATATTTTATTCAAAATGTATGAAACCAATGAGTTTTGAGAGAGTGCTCTTTTGAGTTTTAACAGCTCTTTTTAAAAATGATAACAGGCTTTTTACTTAGTCATTTTTAATTGTTTATTCCTTTCGAGCATGGTGGAGTTATAACTATTAGTTTGTAATGTAATGGTGCAGGTTTTGGTTACTAAAATTCAGTTTGACAAAAAACTCTACACTCTTTACCAAAACTCAACTATCCCTTTAAGATGTCAAGTATTTCTATGAACATGATGAAGACGACAATATCATAATATATTAAATTTCTGTGTCATTTTGCATGAACTATGCAAATGAGGCTAATTTATATAGGAATTATGTGTATATTTTGAAATATATTCGTATTTGTTTCCAAGGATGAGTCAACAATTGTTGTTGACATCCCACTAATGATTGAACTAGACATATCATACAGATATGTAGTTCAACCATAATACAAAATATGCGAGTTTTGACTTTGAGGGTCAAGCTGACCACCGAACATTAAAATAATCTGCGAGATTGATCCACTGGCCTTGATATATCCTGGGTCAACTTTTTCCAAATGTTATTCTCTCAAATAATAATCTTATTAAAAACACAATTTTCATAGAATATCCCATTCCCATGAATACATGTGCATACATTATGGAAATTAGTAGTTAAGTTTTAGTATAGAGGGCGCTGCACGAGATAATTTCTTTTGGTGAGAGTATAAAAAACTGAGTGTAAGATTTTAAAGAGCATACTGTTTAAAAAAAAAAAACGCTGAAATATTTAATATATCCGATCGAAATAAATCTGGGCCCCAGATTTATTTCATGATTTAAAACAAAAATATATTAAAAATGCTTACATTTTTTCAAATAAATTCAATGATCTCTCTAAATTAAATAATTATTTCATTAAAACATCACATGCATAATTGTATATGACAAACGGTTGAAACCAATGTTTTTTTAAAGAGCGCCCTCTTGTGTTTTAATGGCTCTTTTTTGAATGATAACAGGCTTTGTACTGTAGTCGTTTGTAATTTTGTGTACCTTTTGAGCATGGTGGAGTTGTAACTATAATTTGTAATGTTATTGTGCAGGTTTTTGTTACTTAAACTCAGCCTTACCAAAACTGTACTCCCCCCTTTAATCAATATTTTTTTTGTAAACGTTGTGTGCGATATAATGTCATGAATCGATTGTGTGAAAGATGATACAGCATATTACAAAATATTCTTATCATATATAAATTATGTTTCATATTTTTAGGTTGATGTGGACTGGCTTGTAATTCTTCGCGACCGCGTTGCTACATCAAACTCTTCATTGTCATATGAAAGTCATGAACAATTTATTCATTTGAAATGGATCAGTGGAAAATACCCAATACCTCGGATAAAGCAATACTTGGAAGTCCCGTGTCCAAATAGACAAAGCTCTTACGTGTAAACGGCCATGTAGTCTAAAAAAGAATAGCGTTGATGCGGATATTTGTATCCCCGTACATGTATTCACAACCACTAACATACTGTAATAATTTACAAACAAAGAAAGACGGGTTGATCGTGCAGAATAAGACCCAAATTCAAAACAACATTTTCTAACCAATTAGCATGCATGTTAGACGCAATTGCATTCTGCTATAAGCCATCTCATACAACTCGCAAACACATTGTACATGTGTAACCTATGGTTTATTTTCTGTTCATGAAGATACACTAAGAGGTTTAATTATCAACCATGGGTAGCGGAGTATCAAAGGGAGCGAACACCCCTGGTGTAAGAGAGAGAGAACTCAACGGAGACAGCCCAGAGCCATCGACGAATCCGGTAGGCATCCAGGAATTCACCACGCCACCCTTAGACCCTTCAGTCGAAGTCGGACAGGGGCTAGACTATCTGTTCGTTGTAAGAGACGAACACATCGTCGGATTCAAGCCAAAGCATTCGGCAAAGCAAGTGGACGTCCGGAGATTCACGAAGTCGCCCTTTGACCCTTCGGTAGAAGTCGGACGGGAGCCAATCCCTCTGTTCGGCGTGGATGCATTCCCATTGAGCAAAGGGGGACAGGAACTAACGGTAGAGGATACGTTCTGGCCGGGGAAACGGGCTGTGATACCGGACTACAGGCGAATGGTGGAGCTGGACAAACATGCCATCGAGGTAGGTCAACAATTGATAACTAAAATGTCCCATTATTATTCTCTTTTCAAGCTTATGGAGACAACAATTTTTTTTCCTTTATTCAATCAGGTTTTTTGTCGGTTGGTGGAGTGGAATTATTGGGGGGATAAGGGGGCTTGATATAGTAACTAAATAGCAACGTGACAAGTGTCATTTTTATTTTAAGGACCGTATACAAAAAAGTTAATGGATCCGAAACAATGTACGTGCGATTAGTAGGCTGATGTTTTTCAATGTTTTTCAACACATTTACCTCTCGATTAAAGTAAGAATACAATACTCTTACAAATAATTAAATAACATGTTAAAGAAATCGGTATATACAGAGTGAGTCAGAAAAAATGTCCCATCTTTTAAAAGTTGTCTTGTTTGAAGTATGAACATTTAATCATGGGTTTTATGATATGTCTTGGTAGAGTTATCCTCCCAGCATATTTCGGTACCCTTTTCATTTGAATCTCTGCACGCATGAATGAACATCAGACAATCTTTAGAAGACTGCAAAATCACTCTTGCGCCAAGTGGCTGGGTGAGGAATGAAACAAATTGTGAAAGAATTCATAACTTTTACTGCTGGGACACCGAACATTGATATAATGGCGGCATAACCCTTGCAAAACTTATTTTACACTCTTGCATACTTGGTGACCAAAATTTTTCTCTGTTGCGGGGTGAACTGAAGACGAACCATACTTCCAGTACCTGTCCTACTCAAACAGGGCTCAACTGCTCAACATAATTAACTGCTGCCAAATCAGGCAAGCCCTTTGGTGACAAGTACAACAAAAGCACAGATATCCATTGTAAATTGCCTTTGTTAACCAACAAAATACATAAACAAGATTCATTGTTATTGTTATTGTACCAACGTATTGAGATAGCACATTTGATTTATGTGCACTTAATGATGATGATGGTGGTGGTGGTGGTGAATGGTTAGGGGAAAGATTGTCAGGGAATTGCCGCTTAAATATTTAGCGATCTTGTTAAAAAAAATAGAAAGGGGAAATGTTAACACTGCGTTATGAAATAATGTTTACTGTGCGTGTGTGTGTGTGTGTGTGTGTGTGTGTGTGTGTGTTTCTGTGTGTCTGACTGTCTTTGTTCAAAACACTGTTTTATTCTTCGCCCAATACACTTGGCGCAAGTGAGATTTTGCAGTCTTTTAAAGATTGTATTTTGTTCAGTCATGCGTGCAGAGATTTAAATGAAAAGGGTACCGAAATATGCTGGGAGCATAACTCTACCAAGTCATATTATAAACCCATGATTAAATGTTCATACTTCAAACAAGACAACTTTTAAAAGATGGGACATTTTTTCTGACTCACTCTGTAGTATATACCGACTTCTTTTCTTTGTATGAAAGAAGCGTAAATTAGTTTAATCGTTTTGCCCTGCATCCAAACGTTTAGAAACATGTTTTTCATCGTTTTTTGTTCGCTTTATGTAGAATTGTAACCATTCAAAATTAGTTTAGTAATTATGTCCAAGATTGCATTTATATTGTGTTATGAAGCTATGTGTTTGCCTTGCTATTGTCTACAACACTGCAGGCGTCATCTCACCTAAGCGATGACTTAACTCAACTAGTCAACTACCTTATCCAAGAAGGCAAATCAGATCTGGAGAAATTCCGCGTCCTATTTCGCTGGACCGCGCACAACATCGCGTACGACTGGGAAATGTTGGAGCCGGGTGCTGTTAAGAATAACGACCCGGACCGTGCGCTGGCCAGAGGGAAAGCGATTTGTGGGGGGTACAGCGCATTGATATACAAAATGTGCCAGTAAGTGTTATTAATATTTACCGTGTATGTATGTAAACAATAAGAGATGTTTGTATAAATTTATATTCTGCAAAAGGTTAGCCCCAGTCTTGAATGGGTTAAAGGGACTTAGTAACATTGTCCAAATCAGAACTTACTTGGATCGTGGTTCTCTCAAACCTAGTAATATTCAATAAAAGCACCGGACAGGTCTCGGTTTTTCAAATTTTAATTTCGTTCCATAGATATTTACGATTGTGTTCATATGACTGTCTACGGGATAATTTAAGCCGCGTACAATGTAAGTGCCATAATATAGTCAATTATGCTTTGTATTTTTGCTAATTTCTCAGCCAAAAAACATTAAATTAACATGATATTTTCACACATTACCTTGTGGACATACCATATCACGCCGATACACATTTTGCTAATCACTCATCACTTGTTCACTTGTCAACACAGTTACTAGCTCCCTTTTAGGGGCCGCGGAAAGGTTTTGAAAGTGGGGGTGGGGGCTGACCAAACAAATTGGTCGCAACTGGGTTGGGTGGGAGGAGGGGGGGGGGGGGGCAAATTGAGGAGCTGAACACCACCCCCTCCCACCCCTACCTATTTCACATCACAATGAGTATTATTCATTAAATAATTGTTATTTTATTCTTATGTATTTTGTTTTAGCCAAAAAGGCCCTGCCCCCAGCCCCTCGGTTCCGCGGCCCCTGTCTTTAATGTTCATATTGATACTGATGTATAATTATCATGGTAATGGTAATGATGACGAATGCAACAAGTACTATTGCAGCTGTTCCCGTAGTCAAGATTATTGACCTGCTTTGAAGTTGCATACACCATAGACCTACACTAACCGCAATGAAACCACTCAACGCGCGCTATACAGGGTGGCCCCAAAAACGGAACGGGGCACTTCCCAAAATAAAGTAACAACATTAATTTGTCCATCAGATAGGGTGTCTTTTCCAATGAAAAACGATACCAGTCATTTTGGTTGAGTAGTTTTTGGTTTAGGGCGCTGTGAGTGACACCATGTCAGGTTCCCATTTTTGTAATTTTTTACCAAGTCAGTGCCCGATAATTCGCACTCACGGCCCGTTATAGCGGAGCAGTACGCACGCCATTGTTATTGTGCATTCAGCTGTGAAACGAAAGAATGGGCACAGTTGTCCGATGCCATAACGGGCAGCAAGTGCGAATTATCGGGCAATATTACCTGGTAAAAAAATGGAAACCTGACATGGTGTCACTCCGCAGAGCGCCCTAAATCAAAAACTATACGACCAAAATGACTAATTCTTGGTATCGTTTTTCATTGCAAAAGACACCCTATCCGATGGACATGTTCATTTTGTTACTTTATTTTGGGAAGTGCCCCGTTCCGTTTTTGGGGGCCATCATGTATATACCAAGCAGTGATATTGATGCTCCTGTCCAAAACAAGGTCTGCGGATTCCAGTATGACATAGGCCAGCTATCGGTTGAGCTGTGCTATATTATGTAGTGCTAATATACTAGTAGTAGGCCGTCCGGGCAGCTACATTTTTATTCCTACGAACTTTTTGTCCTAATGAATTATTCATAAGCAGCGACGTGAGCTACTCATGAATATTCATAAATAGGATTGAATTTGAGGGTTATAATTACAATGAGACCATACTGACCATCAGCGGTTTACGTAGCCTATTGGTCACGCTGTGGATTTCAACACTTGGTATCATGGGTTCGAATCCTCTCTTATGACTCTTCATTTCTTTTGCCATAATACATGGTGAGTAGCGGTTCATTTAGTTAAAGGGACATTTTCCCCAACATATAATCACCTTTGATTATGTTCTCTAAACGTTAAAACACAATATCATGCGAATACGACCAACATTGGCCTTTTGAGCAAGGGATGAGCATCATTCAAAGTCACTCGCTGTACTTGATAATCCCATTCATCGCGACACCATGGAGGCTGCCATTGATGTTTATGAAACTCGGATCGCTATAAAATGTGACGTCAAACTCGAACTACTCTTTTTGTTGCCCCACGTTTTGCCTTGTGTTTGTGCACAAACCCCGCGAGCTGCGAGAGCTAACAAAAATAGGCGGAGCTTGTTTGTTCGGGTTTGACGTAGCAATTCGGCGCGAACAATTCAAAATCCGGGTTTCAAAAAATATAATGGCAACCTCCACGCTATACGCGATGAATGGGATTAGCCCATACAGCGATTGACTTTGAATGATGCCCCTTCTTTGTTCAGAGGGCAAACATTGGACATATTTGCATGAAATTATGTTTTAATGTGCAGAGAAATTAATCAAAGGTAAATAGATGATGGGGAAACTTTCCCTTTAATGTATCATGCAGAGTTTTCACTAAAGTCTGATATCCGACAAAAAGTTCGTAGGAATCATGTGCGCATGCGCCAGAGAAAAAAAGTTCGTAGGAAAAAAAAATTCGCGTCCGAGCAGCGATTTTTATCGCCCCGCACATGTTAACCCTAAAAAGGCCGGGCTATTTGAGGTCTGTCTACGGCCGGGGGGGGGGGGGGGCATTATGGCCCCCCTTCGCTGCCGATCGCCGAGATTATATATTTTTTGTATTCACTTATTTGCATATTTATGATAATTTATGCAAATAAGGTCGTACAATTCATATTTTGACCCATAATTCATATAGTATTTATAATTGAACATTGGTTTTCACTACATTCTTTAGACCATTTGGAATAATAATACAACAAAACAAATTATAAGAGCCAGGTTCTTCCTTATGTTTTCTATTTTTGTATAATTTCTTATGTATTTCTTTGTTTTTTTAACTCATGTATTTTATTGTTGTTGTTGTTTATTTTGTTTTAACTATAATTCAACTATTTTGACCCCCAAAACAAACACCTAAAATGTAAACAAGACCAAATAACCAATGATATATCTCTTTTTAAGAAAACTGATATTTCTATGTTTTGTACACAAACCACGAAATTGAGCAATTTTCGGGCTGACATGCATAAACAAAAGGTAATGTGACTTTGTGACTTTGTTTTAACAGATGCGCAAGACCCAAAAGAAAAAAAGTCACCAAGCAGCGGGGCGTCATCTCTACGCGGAGGGGGGAGGGGGGGTTGGGGGGAGGGCATGATGGCCCCCCGGCCTTATTAGGGTTAAAGCAAATCCTTGTGAATTATTCATAAGCAGTGATGTTGGCCACAGTTGTCAGACTTTAGTTAAAACTGTGCATGATACATTTACTAAATAAACCGCTACTCAACACTTATTATGGCAAAATAAAAGAAGAACAGAGGATTCGAACCCATGATACCAAGTGTTGAAGTCCACAGCATGACCATTAGGACACGTAAATTGCCGATGGTCATTGTAATTATAATCCTCAAACTCACCCAAACCCTAATCCAAGTTATGAATATTCATGAGTAGACCTTGACCTAAATCGCTGCCCCATGAATAATTCATTAGAATTTGCTTTACCATAATAAAATAAAATAGCGTCCCGGGCAGCGGACTAATGTTCCCGCTGATTATATAGGTGATGATAGTAGTAATGATCTTGGGGTTGATGATGACGATGATGATGATGTTGATGGTGATGTTTAAAACTAAACCCCTCAAACAAAGTTCGGAAACTCAAGTTTGATCGATCATATCTCTCGTATTTTTTAATAAGAATACTCAAAATCGGTAACACAATAAAGCCTCATTATATACCTTTCAAACGGTGCATTATGTGTAGTGATTATGCAATTGAGGCGATTGCAGTAGCCGAGAGAATAGGGGGAGGCAGGAAGTGAAATGTCGCAAAATGGCCCCAATGCAGTTAATTTACGAGTGCATGACTGTATTGACCAGTTTTCTAAAGGTTAACATTCTATTGAATACTGCCACCCTTTCCATTCATCAAAATTGTTGAATTTGATACCATTTTAATGGAAATTATCTCTTCATTACGGTGGCATATTAATCGTAAGGATTATGCAAATGGGGTGTGTGCAGCGAACCTGATGGGTCGAGTGTGAAATCAGACAAAAAGATATTGAGCGTTGCATTTTTGTCGAGCTTTTGGGAGGATTTGTTAGCATTTCAAATAAAATATTCATGATTTAAATTGATATCAACGAAAAGCCCAACAACTCTTCTGTATGAAAATGTGAAATTTATGATGATTTTAGCAAAGGGCGGCTGCAGGGAGGTGAATGTGGGGGAGCCTCATAAGTGACCCATTTAAAAACGCTCTGATTTGGTGTCGGTATCCTTTACCATTGTGTAGAGGATGTAATGGGCCATTCTTTGAAAAGTGAAACTTTTTCGGAAAAATTGAAGTTTTATTTTTCTGTAGTTTTGTTCCATTTTTGGAATGATCCATGTGTAAAGTTTCATGAAATACATGATTTGAAGTTTAAAATGAAACTTTTTTACTCATTTGCATAAATTTACATATTTCAATATTTTTCTAATAATCATAATTCAGAAAATAATCAAGATATCAAAAGGATAATTAGCAAGCTCATTCTTCTCACTTTCCTGTACAGGTTGATACCAACTTTGTAAAAATTCAACCTTTCATTCTTTTCTAAACCCGATATTATAAAATTCCCATTTTTCCATTCATATTGTACATGTCACACACGTGACCACCCCAAAATGTCACACACGTGACCAGACGTTGCCACATAATTAAGTACTATAAAAAACAACGGTTTGATATAATTCTCATTCATTGCTATTGTTGTACTTACAAATGTATAGTACTTCTCTGGTAATAAGATGAACATTATAGCTATTCATATTTTAAAGAATTTTCCAAATGAAATTTAGTTATGAAAAAAGCGCTCCGTGCGAAGTCACACACGTGACCCATGCCATTTGACCTCTGACATTGAGTTACGTAATCCTTATAAAATCTTTTGTGTTAAGTTTGAAAGACTACAACATATTCAAGTCACATATGAAGTAAAAATCATTATAGTCTCATACTTACTGAAATATAAGCATCCCATTTCAAAATTTGTCATGTTTTGGGTCACACACGTGACCAAGAATGGCCCTAATGCGACTTTAATGAGTTGGCCATGAATGAAAATAATTCAATTGAAAACGCATGAATAGTGACTCAGTTGTGCCTTGAAATCAGAGCGTTTCAAAATGGGTCACTTTTGAGGCTCCCCCACATTTATCTCCCTGCAGCCGCCCTTTGCTAAAATCTTTATAAATTTCACATTTTCATACAGAAGAATTGTTGGGCTTTCCGTTGATATCAATTTAAATCATGAATATGTTATTTGAAATGCTAAAAAATCCTCCAAAAAGCTCGAACAAATGCAACGCTCTGACTTTTTGTCAACTCCATATCTTTTTGTCTGATTTCATACTCGACCCATCTCCATATTCTGGTTCGCTGCACACACCCCATTTGCATAAACCTTACGATTATTATGCCACCGTAATGAAGAGATAATTTCCATTAAAATGGTATCAAATTCAACAATTTTGATGAATGGAAAGGGTGGAAGTATTCAATAGAATGTTAACCTTTAGAAAACTGGTCAACACAGTCATGCACTCGTAAATTAAATGCATTGGGGCCATTTTGCGATATTTCACTTCCTGCCTTCCCCTATTATCTGGGCTATTGCAATCGCCCCAATTGCATAATTACTACACATAATGCACCGTTTGAAAGGTATATAATGAGGCTTTATTGTGTCACCGATTTTGAGTATTCTAATTACAAAATACGAGAGATATGATCGATCAAACTTGAGTTTCCGAACTTTTTTTGAGGGGTTTATTATGATTTAGATGCTGTCAATAATCAGAGTTATGATAATGATTATAGTCATGGATAGTCATGGATTATGGCTTATTGCCATTTTTTTGTACATGTAACCTCCTAATTACGGTCCTACAATCACGTCGAATGAGCCGATTATAACATAATTCACAGATTAGCGTGGTACTTTATTTTCACGTAAAATACTGTAAAAGGTATTATACACCTTCAAATGTGTCACTGGCGTAGAAAGGGGGTAGGCCCATGGGCTCGAGCTCCCCCTCAGCCTGTTTTGTATTGCTTGTTAGCTGGTGGTGTTGATGTTTGGGCTTATAATAGCTAAATCACAAAAGCTTGTGGGGGTTCCGCCGCCTGGACCCCCGGGGGGGTCACTCGCATACACAAGTGCTACCCACCCGTGTCAAGCAACCTCTGAAAAGGACGCTAATGCCAAAAAATGGCGTATCGCGCTATTTCTGAAAAGGACCCTAATTCCAACAAATGGCGTATCGCACTATTTCTGAATAGACCCTAAAAGGCCTAATGCCCGTATTGCACTTCTGAAATGGACAATAAATGGCGTATCGCACCTTTTCTAAAATTAATCATAATAATGTTTTGATTTATACCGTGCGTCCCAAAAAAAACTATACACTTTTGAAATGGCTGCCGAATAAAAAAATATATGATGCTGGGGGAAAAGTTTTATATGTATGGAAAGCTCATAAACTCAACTTTCATATGACACCAAAAAGTCCGAAAATAATTCATGCTTGGGTGAGCACTGCTCACTTTTGTAAAGGGTATGAAAATTAGGTTGCGCAGGAATTAGCCTTCCAATTTGTGAGAGGTAAATCCTTTGGAGCTTACGGAATTGAGGATGATATGACCAATTTATGATCAATTGTGATGAGTTTGGGTTTGCTGAGTGAAATTTGTGGTTTATGGGATTAACATTGTATGCATGAGTGAACAGGAATTGCATTTGTTATTATAGCCATGTAACTTTCCATGGTAGACTCAGTGGTGTGTTCATGGGAGTCAGGACGGGGTGATGGTACATGGTGCAGGGGAGGGGAAATGTAGGGTAGGACTTTGTTGGGTAGATGGGATAAGGGTCAAGAGGACATGTATGCCCCTCCCCCCCCCCCCCCCCCCCTCTCTTTCTCTTTCTCTCTCTCTGCCTGGGTGTGCTTGTGCATATCTTGACAATTCATTAGACAATCAACATTCAGCTATCAATCACTTAATCAACAATGTATCAGTCAATCGGTCAATCAATAATCAATCAAGCATTCAATCACCATTCAGCTATTTCAATCAGTTTAATCATTCAATAAATCAATCATAATTAATCAATAACTCAGTCAATCACTCAATCTATCAACCAACCAACCAGTCATTTTGGCACTTGAGTTTCGCACAAGAAGTACGGTACAGTTTTAACACAAATTCACAAATTTGTAAAATGAACATGTCAGTCTTTCTTTTCAGTTGATTTTTATTTCAATTTTACAACTGTTTCATCCATCTTTTTTCAACGAACCGTATTTGAGTAATCAATTTACATAATCCCCATCTGGTTATTAAGTAAATCACTGAGATGTTCAACTAATCTTACAATAACTGAAATGTGGGGTGAAGGTTTTTATTCAAAATCACAGATGTACAAAAATAACAGTTTGTAACATGGAAATTACAACATGTACCATCACCCCATCCTGACTCCCATGAACACACCACTGAGTCTACCAGGGAAAGTTACAATGCTACAATAAAAATGCAATTCCTGTTCACTCATGCATAAAAGTTTGGTTTAATAAACCATGAAATTCACTCAGCAAACCCAAACTGATCGCAATTGATCATGAATGTATCATATCACCCTCAATTTTGTAAGCTCCAAAGGATTTACCTCTCACAAATTGGAAGGCTAATTCCTGCGCAACCTAATTTTCATACCCTTTACAAAAGTGAGCAGTGCTCACCCAAGCATGAATTATTTTCGGACTTTTTGGTGTCATATGAAAGTTGAGTTTATGAGCTTTCCATACATATAAAACTTTTCCCCCAGAATCATATATTTTTTATTCGGCAGCCATTTCAAAAGTGTATAGTTTTTTTGGGGGACGCACGGTAGAGCGCCTAATAATATGATTGATAATCATCGCTAGACTAAGCGCTTTACAATATTATTTTCAAATTTACCCTAATTCTCTTGGTGTCTAGCACTCACACTGTAAAAACAAAATGCTTCTACAAGAATCCCATCACTTTATCCCCCACAGTGACAGTGCAACCCGTATACAATAACTCAGTATGTATTACTATACTGGAGTGCAGCCACACACACAAACAAATCTACCGTCAACCAATGTCAACCACCACCGGTCACGGGCCCAGAACCCTCGGCGCGGAAATCGCAGCAGAATAACACACCGAATGAGTACGGGGGAAGGACGCAAAATAAACTACAGCATACATCACAAAAACCCGCAATTATTACCTAGAAACTTGCAGAAAAATAAAAATTGTTTCCGCGACAAGACCTCAATTGTTATGGACTGGTAGTCCATCACCATCCACATCCGTACACTCACCCGAGTTCTTCACAAAAATACAAAATAAACACACAAGAACTGCCGTGATGTTGCTGGAAATCAAGGAATTTTACACCGGGCCGGGATACACATTCTGTAATTTACTCAACTCGCGCATACGCATAGCCAAAATTTATGTTAATCTGACCTATTGCCACTGAATCTGACCTATAGCCACCATCCTAGGGTCAGGGTATAGGGTTAGTTAGGGGTTAGGGTTAGGTTATGTTAGTGTATACAGTATAGCAATGTGTATTCCGGCCCGATGTCAAACTAGAAATCAAGACCTCCCGTGCCTATGGCACGCTAACTTACACAAATCGTCTATGAGTAGCCGATCAGCCATTCAGCTAACTGCGCAAAAGATGCGCGAATTGAGAGATCGAATCAGCCTGGGTAATTCACACCATTTTAAAAGAAAAACATAGACAAACCTGTGCACCTAAAAGGTACCCTTTTTAAATAAAAAATGTCGAAACCTGTGAACATGAAAAGGTACCCCTTTTCAGGTTTTTGTGCGATCAGTGCTTGAAAAACACCCCTTTTTAGGGAAAACGGAGACGCCGCCATATAGCTGAAAATGATACCCTTTCGCCGTTTTTTTTTACGCGGGTGCGTAGCCAGTCATGTTGAGAGTGACCCCCGGGCCTGGACCCCACTGCTAGAGGCTCTAAGGTAGTCCCAAAACGGCTCACGCTTACACGCTCTCATATTGGAGCCCCCCTTGCAAAATTGCCACTGAAAATGTATATTATATATTAGTTATCATCTAGAAGAAAATATTAAGAACATGTTTTATCCATTCTTTATCAATGTTACAGGATAGCCGGAATCGAATGTGAGAGGATGTCTAATGCTTGTTACCCGGGAGTGTTGATGCTAAGTGTTTGGGCTTATGATAGCTGAAATCCAAAAGCTTTTGAGGGGCTCCGAAGCCAGGACCTACTCAGAGGCCACTTAACTGTGTATTATATTAGTTATCATATAAAAGTTGAAATATATGCTCCTAATTGTTTTATACATTCTTTATCAATTTTACAGGATAGCTGGAATCGAGTGTGAGAGGATGTCTGGCCATTCCAAAGGATCCGGTTATAAGTCTGGTACATGTATGACAGACATTTCGGAAAACTCGCATGCGTGGAACCGTGTTACGCTAAATCGTCAGAAATTCTTATGCGACTGTACTTGGGCAGCGGGCTATGTCGGTAAGTAGAATTCGCATTAGTCAGATTTCTGTATATGACATGTGTGCCAAGTAAAACAATCGTACCCCAAAATGCAGTCGCGGACCCCTTAACAAGCCAACTAAACCGAACACAAAAAGTAACTATCCTACCTAAACGACAGCTCATAATTTTGTAACCAAGAACCATTTCAAGATTTTGTTTCGCCAAAATAATATGTTAGTTAGGAAAACAATATGTAAAAATGAGAGGTAACCATTAATCCATGGTTGAGTAAGCACACATTTAAGAGAAAATAGTCATATTTCAAAAATGCATTTAACCACATGTGTCATTAAAAAAACAAAATGGATTGAATTTTAATTTGATATTCTGAATTTGATGGTTGATTTACATTATTTACAGTTTGATATAATATTTATACTTACAGTTTCATTCCCGTATTTGAATAGGCAATGTTTAAATTATGCCACTATTATGTATCAATAACAAATTTGCATTCTTATTTATATTTTGTACTAGTGTAATATTCTGTATATTTCCTTTACCCTGTATGTCATTTTTGATGTTTTTTAACCTTGTAAATTCACTTGTAATTTAGCATTTTGGCTACAAATAGTTGAATAAAATACCTTTAATTTAATTGAATTGAATCAATGAACATTGCTTCATAAACCATAATTCATGCATTCAGCCACATGTGCTGTTTTAACACAATGTACATGCATGCGCAAGTTCTTGTGACTTTTAAAAGTGGGTCATGTTGTCATTAACCTGTGTCCATTCAGCTATGAAGTGATGGATATCTATGATTTCCACACAGTATGTTTATTACAACGGTAGAAATATTGTGGTAAAATTACAGCTTGAGACATTTATCAGTTATAAAAAATATAAGCATTATTGTAGGAGTGTAGTTGCTTTTTGTGTTCGGTTTATATGGAGTGAGTAAGAAGGGGTAATATTGCCTCGGGTATGCATATAATACATTAAAATATGCATATCAATCGTAAACATATAATCATACACAAAAAACGATGCAAATTAAACACTATTTACAATACTCATACAAATTCAAAACGACGAAAAAGCGTTATATTATACAGCAAAAATCTTCGAACTGACTACAGCGCGCTGTGAGACAAGGAGAGGGAGAAGTTAATATTAAAGATGCCGACCTCGTTCTTCACTGCCGGTTGCATCTTATATATTTCACAAGATAATGTCTTCACCTTCTGGAAAAGCTCGTGGCTGTTGTACATGAGCAATTTCCATGTTTTCCACCTCTGTGTCACAGATGTTCCTCTTCCACTTCTTACTTGACGGTTTTATGGAGCTTATGCAGCATTCAAGAAATTTCTCCCCTCTGCTATTGGTCTGTCCCGATACATTGCTTAAATTTTGCTTAAAGTTGGTGCCCATGCTCCATAGTCTGCTCGGACTTTTTGCATTGAGGTCACCCATCACTATTAAGCCCTCATCCTTGAGAACCTTCTGTATAATTATGCAGCTGTAGTGCATCATAGAATAAATCATTTTCGTGTTCACTATGTGCAGATGTAGTGGCGTAAACCTGGATGATATTGATCCTTTCCTTCTTTCATTGTGAACTTTGCTGTGATGATCCTTGATGAGTCTGCTTTATAGCTCATCAGGCATTGCAGGATTTGTTGAGAAATCATTATGCCGACCCCTTCCCGACTGATGTTATCTGTCATTTTTGATATAGTGGGGGCTCTTAAGTCAATATATGGGACGAAGTGTGCACTTCCGGAAGAAAGCGTGAATTTTGGCACACAGATAGTTTAGACCTTCCTCTTCAAGAAATTTGATGGAAGCAATTTTGCACGGCCCATTCTTGGCCGCCATCTTGAATTTCAAAATGGCCGCCATCTGGCACATGTTTTCATCAATATCTCAGCAACTAAAACAGCTAGAGAGTTATTTTCAGTGGCTATACCCACATAATGGGGGCCAACGAATCACCTGAATCGGATATCAAGACTTTAAATGGCAGCCATCTTGAATTTCAAAATGGCCGCCATCTGGCACCTGTTTTCATCCAAGGGGGGGTAACTCTCCATAGACGTACGTGTTAAAAAAGTGTCAAATTTGAAGCGATTTATCTAGGTCTTGAATATTCATGAGCTGTTCGCTTGCCCTCCCTCATATCTCTTAACTGTTAATCCAACATTATTTGTAGGGAAAGCAAAAGTTCATCGCACATGCGCAGAAGAATACATTTTGATGAATATTCATGAAGAATTTCGTCATAACTTTTACCTTATTTAGTAATGGATATGCCTTATTAGTCAAGTTTGGCCATGCATAATGTCTATGAAATTATCAGTAAGGAATACTTAAGTATCGATAATATCGCGAAGTATCGCTAATCAGCTGATTTATTGCGGTCAAATTGTCCACACGTATTTAGTGCGACAGTACAACTTTCTCAACCCATCATCGGAATTGGAAATCATTTTGTGGCGCAAAGAGGCATTTTGAATGCCTAATTTTATGAGCATCGGGTCCAGAATATTGAGTGGAACGGAACGCAGTATTTGAACCATCAAGAGTTTACAGCAATATCGGTAAGTGTGCCTAAAATCCTCATAAGGTTTTACGCTTTAGTCAGTTAACCCTTCCACTGTGCGTAGGTCGTTATCTACGGTAGATAGCGATATTTAGTGTTTTGCTGGGCCACCAGCCGCGGGGACAAATTGTATGTAGGACCGTACCTAGATTCCTAGTACCGTCTTGCTGCTGCAATTGCATTCAGGCAACTTAATAATAAGCGAAAGTTTGATTTTGTAGACAAAAAAACGAATGGTCAGGCCATTCAATGTTGGTTTCGAGAGTCTAAATAAAGATCAGTATCATCATGTCAAGTCTCAATATCAATTTAATTGAGTAATTAGTCAGAAATTATTGAAGAAACAAGTTTAAATATTAGTAGTTTTCAAATCTAACTAAAATTGAATGAAGTTTGATACGAGTCTGTGACTTTCAACTTGTACTGGCCAGCTACCAAAGCCTAAGGCTAAGGCAGCCTTGGCTTTTAAAAGGCAAAGATGGTCTAGGAATTAGGGTAGGACTAGGCCGGTCCTCAGTCCTCGGGCTCATGCTCTCATTCTAATATCTGGAAACACTGGAACACAGACTGATTTTGGTAACTGAAGTGATTAAAACTTTTAAAAAAGAAATCCAAATCACACTAGATTCTAGAGTAGACAGTCAGTAGACAATGGGAATCAGTGCCAGCGGTCGTGGCCCAAGAATTAACTTGGTTACTTGGTCTTGGCCTTGCCCTTGGCCTTGGGTGGTTCATTACGGTCATTCATAAACCAATTGTGTACATGTTACGTACGTGTACGTACTACGTAAGGCCTAATTAGATTAGGGCCATATTAAGATAGTGGCTGGACCTGGTCTAGTCAGAAATAACCAACTCTTTGTGTGGTTTATTATGTGTTGTTGTTTTAAAAATATAAAAAATTACACTGTACTACCCCTAAATGGAGCGGTCAGTGGAGTAACTGTCGGAATATTATAGAGACTGTTTTTCAGGTCTAGAGACGATGAATAGAGTAGTAAAATTTCTGCTTGTGCAGGGTCCAGAAACTGCTGAGCTAGATGATAGTTGATGATAGATGATTTTTAAAATGATTGATAATTTTGCATGAATCTATGTTTATTGTGGTAGTAGACTACTACTAGTAGGATTCTATGTGAAATTATGAATGTAGACTGGTATTTTAGACTCGTCTCAAAGCAAATTACTGATTAATATCTATGTTCCTCTTTTTTAATTTGAAATGGCACTGATGGTTCGAAAATCCAATGATGGACACTGTCTAAGCGCTCTTGAATTGAGTATTTACTGTGATATAAACAAATTCATAATCGGATTTATGTTTGTTTATTATTAATGTAGATATTTTGTTAATTTCTTCCGTTTACAGTGCAGTCTGATTCTGGTGCTTCATTTGTTGGAGATTCCTTCGGCTAAGGTGTGCTTCATGTCAACTCTCTTCCTTTTCACCCATTGGCAATGCATGACGTGGATCATCACACCCAACAGGTAATCAACTTTTTTTTTACTGATTACATTTCTGTCAATTTGTATAACAAATAGTGATATTAGATGTTTGTACTATTCTAACACTTATTCGTAAATATTAATATCATAATTACTGCATTTGGTGAAAAGATTTGATATATATCTCAACTGAAATTATGGCATACAAAATACAACTCCCTGCTATATTTATAACAAGGTTATTTTTTAATGATTGTATTTGTTTACATTATATCTAAGATAAAATTAAATGTCTTGCAAATTTTATGAAGCAATATTCTAGGAAACAATAATTACCTCATGGAATTAAATTTTAGAAACAAACAAAATAGACACCCACAGAGCTAGAGTGGTAGAAAGTACACACACCTTTCAAAATTAAACCAATACTTCTAGTTTCTATAGTAACGTATGTTTTGCTTTGTGTATTTTTTCTTGATTCAACAGATCAAGTTCTACCAGTATCAAGGTGAACAGACTGCATGGACAGCAAGCCAGAGGACACGAGCAATGATTTAAGGGAGCCCATGGAAGATGGTGCTGAATAGTCACACACATCAGGACAATTATAAAAACAGAAAATGATATTGACCATGCGGTCGAGTGGGTCATTTGTTATACACGGTAAAAACCTGTGTATAGTGGCTATCCATGGAACTAAGAAAATACATAGAGTGTAGACAGGTGATCTCTACATAGGTTCTCTATCTTTTCCTCTGCATTAGATCACTTTTGTGGCCATTGCAGACAGGATATGTTTGCTATTGACAAGTGATTTGATGATTTCTAAAAGACAGGTTTGACCTCTTTTTGTTTGTAATTACACATGGCAAGACAGCCAACAAAATGTTAAATAAGGCGAGAGGTTTAATTCTGGGACGGTATTTGATTCCATACAAGTAAAAATGTAGATTACTTGGCCAAAACTGAGCTTTGATTATTTCATCAACTGAAAATGTTGCCCAAATTTTGGTGTCATTATGTCTTCAAATATTTAATTTAGACTCACTGAAGTAAAATTCTAAAAAAACGATTTTAATACAAGTTGTCAGCCTAGAAAAATGCTAAGTAAATTTGTATGTTAATGTATTGAATTGAATACCGACCCTGGTTATTATTATTTTTTTTACTGGTGCTAAAGTATTGGTCCATTTTAACAAAGTCTTCATTAGATTAAATATTTAAAAATTCAAATTTTTTTCATGTAATAATTAAATCACAAGTTACTGCCGGGAATTATAAAAGTGATAGTTGAGTTCTGGTAGAGAGAGTACAGTTTAAGTCAAACTTAATTTTAGTAATCAAAACCTACACCATTACATTACTAACTAATAATTATAACTCCACCATGCTCAAAAGGAATATAAATTTACAAATGACTTAGTAAAAAGCCTGTTATCATTCAAAAAGAGCTGTTTAAACTGAAGAGGGCGCTTTCAAAAAACTATCCCTTTAAAGATGGTTTTTGTTAAACAATATATTGATGCAATATTTATCATATAGTAACAAAGGGGTTAGTAACATTCTCATTTATTTCAGAATACTTTTGCACAGACTTAATACATCAGGATTTATGGTATTAATATTTCAAACAGTATAGCTATAATGAATCAATAATTTGATATACTTAAAGGGAATTCCACCCCAGAAATGTGATGTTTGCTATAAAATGAAGTGAATATGAAGAATCATGATCGAAAATCTGAGCCAAAACGGTAGAGCAATACAAAAGTTATGACAGGATGAACTTTGCTCCGATTTTTAGTATCGTTCGCAATTGCTATCGATCGTGACGTCACTTGCGAGCTGCAGCCATTTTGACTTCTACATGGAAATTTTACAAAATTTAAATTTTCTTAATAACAAAGCAAATTTATGAGCTTACAAATTCCAAAGAGGTTGGCCCATCGATATTCTTCTATGAATTCGTGAAAACAAGCAGAGACAAATTAATTTTTAGCAACGAAAATGAGAAATAAGTGTATTTTCATGTACTAAAGCCATGGCGAGTTGCTCGTCAATGATGTTGTATATGGCGGCAATTTTGAAACGATCGCTCATTACTACATGATGTTCAAATAGGTATAACTCCCGTGTTTCTTGTCTGATTTTGATCAAATTTTCACCAATTATGCCTCTTATTCTGCTTATTCAAATAACGAATGGTTTTATTAGGCCCGGAATACCCCTTTAATCAACCAAAATAAATGTCTTGCATTGCCCCATCCATCTTGTGTAATCTATATTTTGATTATATGAACCCATTTTGGTAAATTCCAATATGACTATAGTTTTGAATTTGTCAATTCTCTCTACCATAACTCATATTATATAATAATTAGTACTTTATTGATTTAACATTTATACTTATTTATTGTTAGTGGATGTGCATATATTCTTCTCTTTTTTAAAATTATAATTATACAGTTTTGATTATTCATGTAACTTTTAAAAAAATAATGTTTTTTTTTTTGTTAACCAAATTATTAGTTACAGAATATTTTGTGTGCGTTTTAATCTTATATCAAAGTGTATGTGTATATAGTAGGACCTCAATTATTTTATTGTATTTTATCATGTTTGGATGCTATTATTTTCAATGCAATGTTTCAATTGCTCTGCATGTATTTTAATGTTAAATTTTGTATATTTTCCCAATCAGCCTTTACCTGCCAACTCGACGATTAAGCTACTTGCTTCATGCCTCTTTTAGGTGATAGCCGTTACATTTCATGTGTACATTTTGTGTCTGAATTCTGTTTAAAAAAAACAACAACAACACTGAATTGAATTTGAGATTTCAAATAGTGAACTGTATAACTTGCATTAAAAGATCATAATTATAAATGTAAATTGAAAAAATATGGGGTCAGTAACATAGTGTGGTCAAAAAGATTGGGAAGGCACATAGATTGTTGTGGGGGCAGACTTATATTTGTGTCTTATCTTTCTCCTATTTTTTTGTGTCAAATAATTGCATGGGGGCAAGTGGCCCATTTATAATCTTTTTATGGTCTAGATATGACTTTTATTGTTTCTGTAAAATAATTGGAGAGCGTGCCCCCCCCCCCCCCCCCCTCTCCCCCGGGGTTATACTGGGTTAGTTATATTTTCTTTGGTCTGTTTAATTTATATATGACTGTTGTTGTTTTTAAATTAAATGTTAATAGAAACCTATAATGAACATTTATCATGTATATTTATGTATGTGTGGTATGAGAGAAAAGTGAATGCTGTTTAGAAGTGTATTCTGACAGGCCTACAATTACTTAATACTTAATCTTTATTAGATACAGGCTATGATGACATGCATGTGCAGTAATAATATGACTACGATGGTGATCGAATGACATCAATTAAGTTGTGATGGTTTATAATCAGTGATAAGTTTGATAGTGATGTTGGTGGTGGCACACATTAGAACCAGAAGTAACCTGTTGGATTAAGTTAGGTGAATTTGTTGTTGTTTGTTTGTTTGTTTGTTGTTGTTGTTGTTGTTGTTGGTTTTTTTTTTTGGGGGGGGTGGGGGGGGTCAACAACTTAATTGCTGCTCTCTAGTCTTGCTGTTGACAATAAAGACAACAATCTAAACCATTAAATTGCCTAATCCATAAGAACAATTTCCACCAATTATAAAACAGTTTAGCATGCCAACTTACACCCCCATACACAATTGGCCCCATAACAGTAGGATTTTTGTCTTTAATATGAAGACTAAATTAGAACTCAAAGCTGTACATGGTACATTTAGCAAGGGAAATAGTTAACTAATGAAATTATTTTAAAAAAAACATATACTGTATAATTGGAGAGCATAATCAACATTGTAGTACATAAACACTACACGTGCTTTTATGAGAGAAAAAAACATCTCATGAATAATAATGATATGCTAATGAGAACATTTGTGCGTAAATATGCAAAGCATATAAATACAGCGCGCAAGTTGAACTGCGCATGCTCAGTAGAATTTCGCTGCTGTACAGTTTCAAAACACTTCAAATACTTTTACGTGAGAAATAGCATTACATGGGATCATCCGGCGCCTCATGAATATTCAAGACCTAGATAAATCGCTTCTAATTTGACAGATTTTTTGGCCGAGTTCACTCTCTAGTCTTTATATTATAGTTACTCTATGTTTTCATCAATATCTCAGCAACTAAAACAGCTAGTGAGTTATTTTCAGTGGCTATACCCACATAATGGGGGCCAACGAATCACCTGAATCAAATATCAAGACTTCAAATGGCAGCCATCTTGAATTTCAAGATGGCCGCCATGGGAAGTCTATATTTAACTCCATCTCAGAAACTAAAGCAATTACGGAGTTCATTTCAACTTATATGCCTATATGTCTGTGGTCAACTTGTAACAAATAGATGGTTGGAAGCAATTATGCACTTCCCATATATCTCGTTTATCACAGAAACTAAAACAGTTAAAGCATTATTTTAGCGGCTATACCCACTTATGTGGGTCCAACGAATACCTGAATCTACCTTAAAGGCGTCAAATGGCAGCCATCTTGAATTTCAAGATGGTTGAAAGCAAATGAGCAAGACCCATTTTGGCCGCCATCGTGAATTTCATTATGGCTGACATCTGGAACCTGTTTTGCCTGTATTTCAGAAACTAAAATGGCTGGAGAGTTCTTTTTAGTGGCTTTAAACACATTGTGGGGGTCAACATGACTTAAAAGACTTGAAATGGTTTGGCCATCTTGAAGTTCGATATGGCCGCCGTGATAAGTCTATATAGATTTGATTAAAATCTGCGAGACCAACAAAGCAACAGAGTACATTACTGTGGGTATGCAGTCTGGTGTTCGCAATAAATGACATGGAGTACATTTGAAAGACCTAAGACCCACAGTGGTTGGAAGCAATTTAATTCAATTTAATTCTTGCTTCAGTGTTCCACGAATATAGTTTTGAGAGACAGCTCCGTATCTCCTTTTTGTGATTCCTTGCAAACATCCTTTTGTAGTTTGTCTGTGCTAAGGAATCATATATACACCATCCATTTATGCTCCTTTTCTCAGTCGTGTCGTTATGAGCTGCTTAGATTTGGTGTAATGTTCTTGACGGCTTGTAATACACTTTGATGCCAAATTCCTTCAAAGAGCTTTTGAGGCACCCTTTATGTAGAGTAGAAAGATATGCCCTTTTAAGTGTGGGTTTTACTTTATCTAGTTGGCTTTGGCCCATTTTAAGAGCCCAATTAGATTAGCCACAAGTGAAGAGTGTCAATGGATTGATATGGATCGGTATGAACAAAGTATGGATCACTCCTAATGTTCACAGGGGTGACTGGGGTGAAAATATTATATAAACCAACTGTGTGAATTTCTCCCCGATAAATCTTCCAAGCTACCATAATTAAGTACCCACATGACCTCCTTCTCCTCGATAGGGAACGCTAAGTCCGAATAAATGGAGTTCAAGTAATTAATTAACTCCTGCCCGAATTATTTATTGAATTTGGTGTTGAGTGTCATGCCGCTATATGAATCTGCTCACTAAAAGTGTCACTGTATATAGTCAAATTATCGGTTTGCGCAGCATAGTCATTTTTCCAGGAGTTGGACAATATAATTCAGACATGCTGGTCCTATATATACTCTAGATAATTGTGTCCTCAATCGTTGACTAGTCTATGGGAAGTAAAGTAGGTAATGTACGTAAAGTCACGTCATAATGATCGAAGCTCTCGTCTTCCACGTGTCCACTCTCGATAGCTTCTACGCTTAATCGAGAGTTGGCTACGTGGTGACATGTCTGTTACGCAAGAGGAGATAGGATAGGTCTGGACCAGTTTGTCTGTGAGCCATGTTTTTAACCCCTGCAAGAACATGTACACATACAGGGTCCACATACATTGGCTACAATGGCTCTTTTACCAACAAATTCATGAAGCAGCAATAATATTCCCTCTTACTCCCATCCTATGAAATTTGTAAATAAAACACTTGAACAAATAGACATTGACAATGCACCAAAACCACAAATTTGGTGATATTGTTACATGGATGACACTCTTCCCAAACTCAAGAAACAATTTGTGCAGGAGTACACTTTTAGTTCCCTAACGAAGGGAAGGATAAGTTGTTTAGTGTTCCTTGACACTTTCATAAGTCATGTAAGTCGTGATAGTGATCAAACTTGATTGTAGCCTGAATGTTAAGATTTATCGGAAAGCAACTCGATCACACTGTCCAATGTCTCATTTCACCTCTAATTACCTATTTTAACAAACATTAGGAGTGACTGTTACTTTGTTCCATTATTGTAATCACCAATCCCTTGGCTGTCCAGATGATAACAGTATTACTAGTCTCTCTTATGTGTGTTGCAGGTATGTTTGGGCTTAAAAAGCGAGAAGGGTCACCCCACTGAGAGGAACACGCAATTCTCAAAATGGCACTCATCCGACCTGATATTAGAAGTCTCAGATGCAATCAACTGAATTCAATTTAATCGGGCATTAGGGTGTATCTAAAGCCGGCAAGAACAAAACACCAAATCTTAGTACCGCCTAAAGACAGCATCAAAAATAATTGTGGGGCGTAGTATATTATACAGTTGTTAACTGGTGGTGGAGGGAAAAGCACGGAATGTTCCACTCCCAAGGGATTTTAAATGCTATTGAGGGAAGAGCAAATAATTCCCGAGACGTAGTCGAGGGACTTATTTTCTTCACGAAATAGCATTTAAAATCCCGAGGGGAACATTCCATGATTTTCCCGACAGCAAAGTTAACAACTGTTTTATCATCTGAATTGCCATGTAACAGTGCCATGTAATATTATACAGTTATTACATGGCGGTGGAGGGTATAGCACGGAATATTTCATCTCGAGGGATTTTAAATGCTATTGAGGGAAGAGTAAATAAGTCCCGAGACGAAGTCGAGGGACTTATTTTCTTCACGAAATAGCATTTGAAATCCCGAGGGTAGGAATATTCCGTGATTTTCCCGAAAACAAATGTAATAACTGTTTTATCATCTGACTGTCAAAATCCGTTGCACTCGCCCGCGAGAGTCACCTGACATGCATGTACAGTACAAGTAACGGTACGGTATGCGTACAGCCCCTTAACGTTGCTGCGAATTGCTGGGGTGATATACCCATGAAATATACTAACATATTTCCTGGCAGCGGCATGTACTGTATTTGCTAAGTCAGGTGATAACCCAAAATATTACATGGCAGCTCATGTACTGTATTTACTAAGTCAGGTTATAAACATTGTAATTCCATCTAAAGGGTGGACTACTACAGCCATTTGGCTGCAAGGAATCAAACAACAGTCCTATGCAATGAATCATAAGTGAAAGAAACGTAGCGATCTCCCAATACCAAGACCAGATATTTGGAACACCGACGCCCAATTCGTTCCTCTTGAGTGTCTCATAACAGGCCACATTGAGAGATTGAGTCTGTTAAAATGGGAAGTGCATAATTGCTTCCATCTATTGGTAAATTGTTACAAGTTGACCACAAACAGATAGGCATATCAGTTGAAATGAACTCCGTAATTGCTTTAGTTTCTGAGATGGAGTTAAATGTAGGCTTCCCATGGTGGCCATCTTGAAATTCAAGATGGCTGCCATTTGAAGTCTTGATATGTGATTCAGGTGATTCGTTGGCCCCCATTATGAATAAAGCCACTGCAAATATATCTCTAGCTGTTTTAGCTGCTGACATTGATGAAAACAGGTGCCAGATGGCGGCCATTTTGAAATTCAAGGTGGCTGCTATTTGGAATCTTCATATTCGATTCAGGTGATTCGTTGGCCCCCATTATTGGTATAGCCACTGAAAATAACTCTCTAGCTGTTTTAGTTGCTGAGATATTGATGAAAACAGGTGCCAGATGGCGGCCATTTTGAAATTCAAGGTGGCTGCCATTTGGAGTCTTCATATTTGATTCAGGTGATTCGTTGGCCCCCATTATGTGGGTATAGCCACTGAAAATAGCTCTCTAGCTGTTTTAGTTGCTGAGATATTGATGAAAACAGGTGCCAGATGGCGGCCATTTTGAAATTCAAGATGGCTGCCATTTGAAGTCTTGATATTCGATTCAGGTGATTCGTTGGCCCCCATTATGTGGGTATAGCCACTGAAAATAACTCTCTAGCTGTTTTAGTTGCTGAGATATTGATGAAAATAGGTGCCAGATGGCGGCCATTTTGAAATTCAAGATGGCGGCCAAGAATGGGCAGTGCAAAATTGCTTCCATCAAATTTCTTGAAGAGGAAGGTCTAAACTATCTGTGTGCCAAAATTCACACTTTCTTCCGGAAGTGCACACCCCATGACCTAAGAGCCCCCACTAATAGAATAATAGTGTAATCCTCTTTATGAGAGTCTCTGAGCCAGTCAGGTGCGTCTCGTATATCAAATCTCCGCACTTCATCCAAGCGAATATCCCAGTGCCCTACTGTTCTTAGCGTTCTCACGTTCCAGTTTCGAATATTCAGTCCACTGGATGTCCTTGTATTTTGAAAAGTCTGCGCAGGAAATTTGGCACTTTTTCTGTTCCTGATCGGCGTTTAGTCATCGTTCGGTTACTTACATTGATGTAGTTCCTACTTTTTTGTTGCTCTTCCTTCAACTACTCTGCTTCCCTGGTTTCGTCGATATTTAGTGATGAGGAAATTATCTTGGGGGTGCTCCTCTCTCGTTCTACCTGCTATTTGTGATTCGCCAGTGTTGAGCAATTATTGCAAAGAATGTAAGCGTGGTGTGCGATCGCTCAGTCAAAGATGAATAGCTTATTGTGTGATCATCGCCCCCTTGTTCACATTTGAATAATAATTGCTTGACATTGGCGAAACACACATAGCGGCTGGAAAGAAAGGGAAAAAAACCCAGTAAAATGTCCCAATGACCAAATCTTACCCCCTCTCTCTTTCACCGCCCGTTACCATTTTACAAAGTTAGTTTCGCATATATGTCAAACGCACCAGCGAGATGCCATGCAGGACATTGTATGGGGAGGCAAACAATGTTGTACCCTTCTTTCTCACTCCTAATCATGCTAATGCCCCTCTCTCATTTTAGTTTGGTTCAACAGCTGGCTGGATGCACATTAACAATGTATTGATCGTAGTTTGATGCTATGACGGACATGCAGTGCGATTTAACAGGCATCGATTTGTAGAAATTGACAAGACATCCTATAACCAAAACTAATTTATATAAATTACTATTCTCGGTATTACTTTTTCGGGCAAAAAAAATCCTATCGCGTGAACCTAGTAATCAAGTTGCTTCATTATGACAATTATCTCGTTCCGTTTTGGTGGCCACCCTGTATAAATAACGACCCATATGGACGTTCAGATGGTCAGTGGAGCCGCACGCGGTCTCAATAGAATAACTGTCGGAGCAGTTTCGACTGCGCACAGCCGAATACCCACTTAGTTCGGTCTTAGACCGAACAATCAGTATCTATTCCATGGCGGTCGGTTGAACGCTCCATCTAGAAATGGAGAGTAGTACTACATATAAAAGAAAAACCCATGTAGAGTCGTTTATTTCGGTCCAAGTCCATATTACCTCATACAGGAGTAGTCCTTTCGATACTCGGGTTCGGCTCTTTGGGGAATATGTGTACTAAGAAAGAATAACGTTAGTAAGCATACATTATAATAATGTTGTTGTTGATTCTACACATTTTCACATGAGATGCAATTTTGAAGTGCATGTCGTCCTAGTAAATCGGAATATAAATATAAATGGAAAATCTAGATCTTTTTCCGAAAAGGAATATACTTGAAATTATTATGAAAAAATTATACGACGAAGTAAACAACACACTTCTTTCATGTTTCAGGCAAGAAGCAGGAGAGGAAAATATTCATTCGGGAATGGGACGAGCAGCAATTCCTGGCGGAGCCGCAGGGTTTTACGGCGAGACGTATTGCATGTGATCTGACCAACCAGGATTGTCCATCGCCGTACGTAACGCTCGATCAATGGAACAAAGAACCGGTATTCAGCCTCACCGCCCCCTTCGCTGGTCTGCAGTGCCTCTCACACCCATATGGCATCATTACAGCTTCGGAAAACAAGGTATTGATAAGGTTCAGACTTGAGAGGGTGCTGTATCGTTCGTCTTGTATTCTTAAAGACACTAGTGGCAGGAAACTTGTCCAGGCTGTGGTCCATTGGTGGAACGAAAATGAGCTGTCGTGTCAGGTTACATTACCGACAGCAGAGACTGAAGAGTCATACATGTTCATGCTAACCGGGAGGTTCAATTCGCTCAAATCCGAACAAAATGAGTCCAGCAATGAAGTAGGCCTACTACATCCTACTAATGCAGACGACGCGATCGGCCACGAGCTAGTATCATACACGATAAAAGCGACCGCGAAAAATGGCCCACAGTTTGTTTCAAGCAACACAAAGGAGGCCCGGCTTTTCGGCGCGCATCTTGACCTCGAAAAAGTTGGCTTGATACCAGCCACTGAGAACCGGGCGGTTATCAAGGGGCCCAATGGCATTGCGCATGTTGCATTTAAGAAGATAGGCCGTGGGCCATCACGTGTAAGCCCACAGCTGCACAGCTTTGACAACGCGGATAATTCTCTTAAATCCTCCATCTACTGCGAGCAGTTTGGTGACTGGGTTGTGTGTCACGTCAGGTGCCCATCCAGTGGGCTTTTCTCCCTTAACTTGTTTGTAGAGGGCCACGATGGTAGGAGTTGTCGTATCAAATACACCATTGCAAGTGAGGAGGTTGGAATGAGATTCGAGTTTCCAACCATTTGTGGCATGTGGGGACCACGGTCAGAGTTCTTCGAGCTAGGCTTTAAGCTTACCGATACGGTGTTATCGACAATAGTAACCGACGACGGCGAAGGAATTCTCAAAGTCAAATGGGATGTTTCACGGCAGTTTTCTATCAAGGCGGACCTCAAGGATTCTTCATTGACGAAGGCTCTCGAAGAAAAGGGTCACGTGATTGTGGAAACATCACCCGACCCGGACGACGTATTTTCTACAACCAAAGTAGCATGCATCGGCATACGTGTGCAGGAGAAAGGTCTCTATAGGCTATCTGTATTCGCAAAGGAGCCCGATTTGAAGCCCATTTTGCTTGGTAATTGGCTTGTCGTCTGCAATGAATCCTGTGCACGAACGTTGTACCCACAGAAAACGCAAGTGGTAGGGCCACGGGGAGACTTCGCGAACTTTGGACTGAATACAAATGTTCATAGTAGAATTACATGCAAGGATGGAGTTGGCGAAATGGAAGTCTGGAGTAAGCCGAACATGCTGACCCGATTCCTGTACACCCTAAAAGGTCCCGGAAATGATGAGGAGAAAGGACAGGTCTTCGATGACACGACTGTGAAAGATGGCGAACGAGTTACAAAGTTCCACTTTCGATTGAAGAAAACGGGGTTGTTCGCATTTCTTATATTCGCGGAGCAGTACACCAATGACAGCAACACATTTGTAGGTGTTTGGCTAGTAGATTGCGACGTCATCACACATTTGCCGCTCTTTCCAGGCAAGTATCCCTACTACGGTCCCGACCCAAGATTCCGTGAGGGAGGGCTTCAAGTTGACGAGAGTGAGTCAAAGAGAATTGAGCTCAAGGACGGAATAGGCGAACTGTCTATCACTCACAAGCCTGGAACCAACAAAATGATAAAAGTTCACCTGGAGTCAAATGGCAAGGAGTACACAGACTCCGAGGTGAGCACGATGCTTGATTCGGTCTGGACGGCCGAGGGCGAGTTGATGTCCACAAATATTCGTATCAGGCTGAAAGACATCGGGCTATTCGACCTCGTCGTCTGTGTTCAGAGGGACAAGACGTCCAGTACTTGCTACAGGGCCGGTGTGTGGCTATTAGACTGCACCAAAGCGACAACTAGACCATTGTTTCCCAAGATAGAACAGACCTTTGGTCTAACTGATCGTTTCTCCGAGATGGGTTTAACCGGGGATGGGCAGCTCAACACTACGCTCCGGGCAAATAGAAATGGAACCTGCTGCTTGACTCTAAAGAGGGGCAAACCATTTAAGACCAAATTCAAGGCTGTGGGGGAAGGTGTCGGCATAAAGATTAAAGAGTGGAGCACGACTGAGAATCACATGGTGAAATGTATTGTACAACTCCCTCATCAAGGCCTCTATGCAATGAAGATATACGCTTCGGAGCCTGATGTTTTGTCTAAAAACAAAATAGGCAACTTGTTACTTGAGTGGGATTAAGAAACTCAAACCCAACGGCGACGTCATGGACGTGCTGACCATGCGTGTGGCGGATGATCCTTGTCGACGAGACCGTCATCGCAGCAACTCAGTAATGGAGACACGAATGGACGAAAAAACGAACTTGAGTGGGAAAATACAGACTACATTATTTGCACCACTTTACTTAATTCAATCAATCTATAGTTATTTAGTTAGCTATTCGTTGGTAAAAGACATTATGAAATCGGCCAATTAACGACACAGACACACACAGGATATAGTATCAAAGCTATCGTAGTGGGAAAGGATATGGTCATTGTTCATCCACACGCAAGCATCACTTCGTAAAAAGGATAATGTATCAAATCATCTTAAAGTCAGCTGTGAAGATCAAGAGCAGCACATCAAACAAAACAACATCAGCAGGATGGGGCTCATTGGGACCAAAAAGAAAACTCGTTATTATGTTCCGAATCAGGAGATCCTATGGTCAGGATCATAGGGACCGAAAAACAAACTCATAGATGTTAGATGGTAGATGGCATATTTGAGAAATATGTCAACATGATCATAGAGACTCGCTAATCTTCGCAATAAGTACTACGATTTCACACATGTGTCTGAACTTATAACGAACGCACAATTATTGCAATCAACCTAACAACAGCATTATAACACAATGTAAAAGTAGTGTGTTATACAATCAAATCTAACAATGAATCGCGCATACCTTGAATTAATCTTTGTATTAATCTTGAATGTCTTGTCTTGAACAAGTTGTAGACTTGGATCATTTGGTCTTTTAAAGGCAAGACTACCCACCCAACTACCATAGTTGAATCGGTTCGTGACCCCAATTCGAACCAAATGCCAATAGCCAGGCACCAACACAGCATCTTGTCGTTGGTGATTAAACATATTTGCCGGTATTCTGAAGTCGTGATTAAGTCCTATTTAACTAAACAGTTGTCTAAAGTCCTGTTTAACTAAACAGTTGCCTAAAGTCCTGTCTAAGTCCCGTCTAACTTTAGTCACGAGGTCGCGACTAAAGTTTTGGTATTCAGAAGTCGTGATTAAGTCCCGTTATTAAAGGGATCGTTGAGTTTTGGTATAGAGGGCGCTGCACGAAATAATTTTTGTGTGAGGTAATGAAAAACTGAGTGACAAATTTGATATAGAATTTTAATGACAGAATAAACCTTATTTGATCAAAATCGGTTCAGAGACGGCTAGAATATCCATGAATATAACCATTTATAATTATTTTGGGAGCCCACATCAATTCAATCATTTCGAACCAGCCGTTGAAAAACAAAACAGCAAAATGCTTATACTTTTCAAAAATTTACAAATTAAAGATGTTTTTAAATAGTTGTTGATGATCTCTCTATTTAATATTTTTTTCAACAAAACATCACGTGCCCATTTATTTTAATTACAAATATGCATCTAAAGAGTTCTTACAGAGCGCCTTCTTGAGTTGAGTTTAAGCGGTTCTTTTTTAATGATAGTTATGATTTTTAGTTTGTAATGTAATGGTGCAGGTTTTGGTAACTAAAATTAAGTTTGACGAAGCCTGTGCTCTTTACACTAAAATTCAACTATCCCTTAAAGGACGAATTCCCGTCTGAGTCCTGTTTAATTTTTAAATAACGCGAGGGGTCGTTATTAAAAGTCGTGTTAAAGAGCGCGATTCTGCTTTATCAACCTACGGCATA
The DNA here is from genome assembly GCA_037951105.1 of Echinarachnius parma. NCBI lineage: Eukaryota > Metazoa > Echinodermata > Echinoidea > Clypeasteroida > Echinarachniidae > Echinarachnius > Echinarachnius parma. The sequence continues at coordinate 8,198 of JBAMJV010006250.1, read as the reverse complement.
ATCTAATGTTCTCTACCGGGAACTTGTGGCGGAGAAGAACGGTACGTGCACCCTCTAAAATTTCAAATAAAAATTGTAGGATTTTTTCTCGTGCTGCCCTATTATTTTCTCCAATAAATTTAACTTTTCTGTTTGTTCCCTCCACAGGGCATTTATTGGTATAAACAAAACAAGACTAAACATAGCATGACATTACAAACATATCATATTAACAAAAAAAAACATATTAATAAATGAACCGTCGTACAATAGCTATGTATACATTTAACACAATATCAGAAAACATACTTTTCTAGGATAACCCTTTAAAAAATTTATTTACCATGACCTTTCAAACGAAATATACATTTTTCATTTTTTTAATGTGAAATTTACTGAGAAAATACATGTATTTTATTCACTAGTTAATTTCGAAATATTTTGTTTTACTAATGAACAATAAACAGTTAATTGCTCTATTTTTTAACTTCGTAACCCAAACAATATGTTTTCATTTGTAAAATGTATATTACATCCAGCACTTAGGTTAATCTATCTTTCTAATTTCGTCCAAGTATTTTTAACACATTGACAGTCACAAAATAAATGAGTAATTGTTTTAGTTGTGCATTACAAAAGGAACATAATTAATTTTGAACCATATTCAATTTAAACAATTAAACAAGCTTTTACACTCTTCCCTTTTTTGCTTGTCTGCCTGTATCTCTGCGATAGGCGATTGGATGTCTGCGAACTTTCTCAAACTCAATAATGCCAAAACCGAATTCCTGGCTTTGGGCCGTTCTACATCCTCATTCACTCATCTGACAAACCTACATCTCACGATTGGCAATGAAGCAATACCCCTGTCACCTAAAGTAATGAACCTGGGCGTATATATTGACTCTACATTGAAACTCAAACCACATATCACATATATAGCACGCTCCTGCAATTTCCACCTCCGCAATCTATGGCGCATTCGACGATACATCGACAGGAAAACATGTCATCACGCAGTTCAGGCCCTGATCATCTCAAGACTAGATTACTGTAACAGCTTGCTCACTGTCCTTTCAGCCAAAGACATGAAACAACTTCAAACTATTCAGAACCGGGCTGCCCGACTGATTTTTGGACTTGGCCGCAAAACACCATCTGCACCTCTACTTCATGAACTCCATTGGTTACCCATTTCTGAACGAATTAAATTTAAGATATGTTTGATGGTTTATAAAATTTTGAATAACTCTGCCCCTAACTATTTGTCAAATTGTATTGTACGTTATAACCCTCCTCGCCCCCTTCGTTCATCAAAAGATACCACTAGATTGATTATACCCACTTCAAATTACGTTCATTTTGGTAAAAGATTTGGAATATTAGCCCCAACAATTTGGAATAGTTTACCACAAATAATAAGAGAGTTTCCATCTATCACTACATTTAAATCACACTTAAAAACCCACCTTTTCCCTGTTTTGTGATTGATTATTAAGTTAATATTTGTATACATGTATGTAATTAGTAAGTTTTTGATTGTATAATTGTATTTTTGTGTATTTGTAAGCGCTATGATACCCGCGTGAATAGCGTATTTAAATAACAGTTATTATTATTATTATTATTATTAATATTAAAGCATATATATGCGAGCAGCCTTTTCGAAATTGACAGATAATGGAAATTAAATCTAATCTTAAAGGCTGCTCCACTATCACAAAAATACCACAACGGTTATTAAAACCAGATTTAATAGCTTCACATTTATTGTAAAATTTCAATTTAAATTCATTGAGTGACAAAGATGTACCATCTTCATCTAACAAATCATTAATACATATTATACCTTTTTCGTACCAAGACCTATACAAGACACACAAGTTATTCACCTAAATATGACTATTAAACCATATAGGCTGACAACATATAGCGCGATAACTTTTAGACTGTAGAATACTGTAAGCCAAAAACACATTTTTCCAAAACGGGTTAGTTGCAACTATTGACATTCTTAAAAAGTGAACGTCACCGAAAGAAAAGTTCAATTTACAATTGTCAGGCATAAATGCATACATTCAAATATCAATAAAATAATCTATATTGCCAAAAAAGTATCTTCTCATCCATGATATTTTCAATGAATTACCATGTGAGTGTATATCTACAATTTTGGCTCCTCCCAAATCATAGGGTTGTATCATTTGTTTCCTACTTATTCTGTCAGGTTTATGATTCCAAATAAATTCAAAAAAAGACTTTTGTAATTTTTTCATTATTTCATCAGAGGGGTTCGGTAATGATAAAAATTAATAATTTAACATTGATATTTTATAATTATTATTCTACCAAATAATATCAACTTACCTTTGTATGGTGACATCCTTTAAATTCCATGGTCCTAGGCTGTAAAATGAAATATCCAGCTGGAGCTTGTAAGAGACGTTTGGTTCTGCTGTATCAAATTCCAGCCCAAAACTCCGTAGAATGTGTACAATTGCAATCAGCGATATGATATCGGCGATATCGATACCGTGCATAGCGCATGCGCATTCTGCTTATCGGCTGCAGCTCGAGCACGAAATTATGCATTAAGTCAGCAATGCCTACAGAGCTTGCGCAAAAGTCCCGTTTAGAGTTAAACGAGTGTTTAGTTAATCAGGACTTAAACACGACTTCAGAATACCAACATCATTAAGATAGGACTTAGATGCGACCTCCCGTCTAACAAAACATTTGGTTAAATTTAATGTAGTCACGGATAAGTTAGACAGGACTTCGGAATACCTGCCAAAATCTCTGATAATGTAATTTGTCTTACGGGAACACGACTCTATGCAATCCATAACAAATTGTTTTCCGAACCAAGAATCAAATTTAGCTTAAAGGAAGAGTCATTACGTATTTCATTAATTGCTACTGACTTCCACCACTGTGGACTTCAGTTTCGATGATTAAACGACTCCCTGCTGGGCTCAGAGCCGCTTCCAAGCTTGATGGACATCATAGCGTCTGTTGCATGCTAGACATGTTTACGGTCACCGCCGAGTTGCTTGAAACGGGGTTCAATATATTGCTGTTTTTTTTTTCTTTTCTCTGATAGTGAGTGCTTGGAAAGCAATATATTCATAGTCTGCATTATCTTAACTTTCTATAAAAGTATAATTCAACTACCGTCGGCTATCAATGAATTTCCACTTTAAGGCTAGTAGCAGTATTACAATTTTGCAAATGGCTCCTCCTCTCCTCCTGATAACAGAATCTGTTAAACATATTAGTACTAGGGCTTGCAGTTTTGGGGCGGCTGCATTGCTACATCGTCTCTTTGTCATGTCTATCAAACAGATTATGACTAGAAGACACATCGGGGGTCAACCTGAGATAAGACGATATTTGTAGGCATACTCACTATGAGAGTTTTAAGTCATGCTAAACTCGAATTATTAATGGAATGAATCACACAATAAATAAACTACGTTTCTCCAAGCTTTGTTGTAGTTCTAATTAACATGTGTTTAGCTAAATCATATGTATAGGTTTACTTCCGTATTGTTTTCTAATGATCGAAACTTTATTTAATTAGCCCAAACTGATTATTCTTACATGTACATTCAGACGGCTTAATATGACATCATGTTTATACCGAAGGAATTGGGGCAGAATTGTTCTCTTTCCAGGAAATCTGACGCCAAATATCACTGGCTTCCAACGATAACTTCGGCTTTACGTACGTTTTGGTCAGTCTTTGTCCTCGTGATCGATCTCACAATTTATATCTATTTTTGTTTTATACATTATCATTATATGTAGCTAGGCCACTGTTCGTTGGCTTAACTTGCATCACAGTATGACAGTTCCACCTCTAACATTCTCAGTGTTGAACTTTGTAATGAATAATTATGATTTTATGTAAATTGCAATAATCGTACAATACACATAATTTATACTTGACCAGAGTGTATGTTTGTGCAAAGTATGCCATTAAAATTGCTTGAATTGTGTGTGCCTTGATTTTTTATTTAACGTGTGTGTTTTGAGTAATGTTTGACACAAATGCCAATATACGATTATAACAATTAACGGTGATGTCATAATCCGTGTTCCATTTTGTGAGCTTTAAATCTAAACACAAACACTTTGTCAAACTAACTTGAAACGAATAAAAGATAAAGTCTTCTTTACAATTATCAAAACAATATTGACACAACTTACCGATTTTCATTAGTATACACGGCTAATTTCGTAATATAATTTAGTGTTAATATTAACGAGAAATCTTGATACCTCGTGATTTCGTCTTTGCTTTGTTGATGTTTGTAAATAGTGTTGCATTATATTGTACATGCCATTGCCATCCAGCTAGTAGCTGCGAATGTGACCTTTTGTTTGTTGAATAAATACTATAATTATTATTATTATTCAAATGTGTGTTATGCCAAAATGCCGATGTATCTTTAATTTGAACATTGTTTTAATATATATTTATACAAAGAATGTTTTCACACTGATGTTTAATTTGATGCCAACGAATTAAACATGAACTCATTACGCTTGTATTTAGTCTTTCGTAAACAAAATATGCACGCCTATGTATATATATATATTGAACTAAATATCTCTGATATATTATTTTATTAAAACTTAAATGCATTTTGCTTTGATGGAAACATGTCTTCAAATTGTTAATATCTAGTAACTTTGTTGGCATGTGCAAATTTGTTTGATACCAAATGATAAAATTAATGTATTAATATGATAATCACACCTTACCTTCAGCTTTACATTTTAATTTTTTTTTAATCGATCGGTTCAGTAATTACACAACTAGACAGTTAAATTATTCTAATTATCCAGAATACGATCATTTATGATGGTCCTACATTTTGGAACACTCTTCATATAGGTATGCAAAATTTACCTTCACTTTATTCTTTGAAAAGATTGCTTACATTATTTGTATTACAAGTATGGTAATAGATAATTGGGTTTTTATTAAAGAAACAATTTCATTGTAGCACTATTTATTATTGTTGCTTTATATTGGATATTGCGCCGTTAGTTTCAATGAAATAGCCCCTCTCGTGCTCTTAATTTCTACGTACTTCCTTTCCATAAATCGTCATTCTGTTATGCGATCCATACCCACTCATTCCATTCGTACTGTCTATGTTTCTCTGTCTTTTGTATAACCATGTCCAAGTATGCTTCCACACTTCGTTTGTTACTCGTGCATACATGTTTTTCTTCTCAATATTAAACAAACTAAATTGTAATATACATTCTATACTACGCAATATTTTGTTGTCTTTTTTGTTTATGTTTTATCTTATTTCTTGTCCCTATTGACAATTTCATTTGTAAACTTTAATTTTATTCTACAAGCCATGAGTTTTAGTAGATCCCTCTATTTTCACTTGAGATATAAATATACAGCAGCATTTATTGTCTTCCATTTTTCGCTTGTGACATTATTATTTTAAAATTCATTGTAACTTAATTATGAATTATATATATGGTATTTTTGAGTGGCAATGTAAGACAAGCTGTACCTCTGTATATAATTCAACTTGCTGTGACTCATTCATTGTTTTACAAAACATGTATTTTGATTGTTGAAAATGGAAATAAAATTGAACTTGAACTTGAAAAAGTGATAAATGCTTGATACATTGTGATTTGATATGTCCACTGAGTAATGTATGAACATTTCATGTTAAATTGATGTTATTTGGCCGAGTAATGAGCGAATATTCTAAATAATATTCACCAACTCATTGTACTGACTTTGTACACGGTTATGACTATCCAGTTTATAGTTTAACATCTGAACACTTTAATCGTAAATATCTTTTTAACGAAAGGGAAATTCGAAGACCGAAAACTGTCCCATGCTTCTATTGTTATTACAAACTCATACAATGTATGAGAGAACCGCAGGAGTTCCAAGCAAGTTGTGAGGATTTGGACAATGTTATTCATTGATGGTCATATAAATATATACGTAAAGGAATACCATTCACATGCAGTGGTCTATGTATTAATATAACAGGTTGTATAAGGCATATCCATAACGGAAATAATACAGTGTGACACAGCGTGAACAAACTGTGTTTTGCAGTGTGAACCACAGTGTGAACATACAATGTAGACATTTAAACTTGAGCGTTTTCACAGTGTGGACACTCATCACACTGTGAACACAATGTGCAATTGCTGAGATACACAGTGTCAGCGCACTTTTTTACACACTGTGAACGCACGCAATTTCACACTGTGGCGACAGTGCGTTCACAGTGTGTTCATATGTGGTTTTCAGACTGTTAAAACGCTCCAATTTAACAATGTGGTCCACACTGTGGCAAACTGTGTTATTTCCGGTAGGGAAACCACACGGTACGACATGTGTATGAATATTAGTATGCTTGTGTGTATTGCTTATAATACCTGGTTTTATTTCTTGTAAAATGTAGGCAGATTTATAAAGTTCACTTTATATTGATGTACGTCGATGAGTGAGCCGCACATGAAGCAAGGAGGTACAACGTAGTATGTGTTTAGCACATTTACAAATTTGTTAAAGAAGATTTGAAATGTCATTTCCATTCTTTAAACTAGCAAACAAAATGACGTATCATATAATTATCACCTTTTTTGTCTATATGCGCTTTAGATTATTATTATACAAATGATGCACAGGCATGAGTGGATCGGTACGAATTGGATGCACGAGTTTAACTTTGGTATGGTTTAAACCCACGAGCGCAGCGAGTGGGTTTTAGACCATTTCCAAAGTTAAAAGAGTGCATACAATTCTTACCGATCCACGAAATATGCCTGTGCAGCATTTGTTTTATAAAATGGGCGCGAAAAAATGTGAAAATCAGACTTTTTCCCAGTAATGGCTAAATTGGCTAAATTTACCGACCCATGGCTTCAAAAGTACCGACCCATGGCTGCAAAAGTACCGACCCATGGCTGCAAAAGTACCGACCCATGGCTGGGGAAAAATTTGATTTCACATTTTAATTTTAATTTTTTTTTTTTTAATTATAAAATTTTGTTTATATTAATTTAAAAATAAAAAATGAGAAAAAAAAAATCAGATTTTTTTTTTATTTTTTATTTTTTTAGATGAAATAAAAAAAAGTGTATATCAATTTTAACAGAAATATTTTTTTAAATGATAATTTTTTTTTTTTTTTTTTTTTTAAATCCACAAAATACCCCTGTGCAGCATTAGTTTTTATAAAATAAGCAACAAAAAAATGAAAATCAAACTAAAGTGAGCCATGTATCAGTAAAAAACTTTTACATGCTAATTGACCAATCAGAATGCAGGGATTCTTCTACCCATTTTATAAACACTTATGATACTTGTATGATTTCCATTTTCCACCACGGTCCACTTATTTAACCGTTATCTATAACCCATATACCCTACTCATGGTTATTCATTAACAACATAATGTTTGCTTTGATGAATACAACAACATTAACATTTTTGAAAATTATTGTTCTTATCAGGTAGGGATAACCCCTGTCTTCTCAATCAAATCTGCTATCAATGGTGAGCTCAGCGTCCATTCAGAAGGGGGTTAAGTGGTTAAGGAGAAGTGACAAGTGTTTATGTGAGGGGGTAGAAATAAAATATACCTTTACGTTCGTATGCATTTATGTTTTCTTGCCATTATTATTTAGCACTATTATTTCATTCATTGACATCAAATAGAAATATAGATACTCTAACCAGCTGAGAAAAGTAGGAAACATGGGCTACTTATCCAAATAGGGGATGGGACAATTGCCCCATGACCACTAGCGTAACGTAAACGTACGCGTGGTTTGACTGATTGGGGGCAAAACAGTTATTGTGGGGATGGGGTGGAACATCTTATGCTTTTCTTCATTTTTGTAAAATCTGTTGTTGTTGTTTTGTGTTTTTGTTTGTTTGTTTGTTGTTGTTGTTGTTTTTTGGGGGGCGGGGGGGGGGGGGGGGGTGGGGCTAATTATTATGCAGAGGCACATACCCGTGCCACCCCACCCCCCCCCCCCCCCCAATACACCCATACGCCACTACACATGCTGGCTCTCATCTACATCACACACCCCACTGATCACATTATCACCAGCAACGTTTATTGTGAGTTATATTAATTGTAAATCTGAACATTTGCGCATTTCAACCAATCACAATTACGTATTTAGTCACATGATCTGAC